>JASDQU010589225.1:5698-17968 GCA_032191745.1 Picea mariana | reverse complement strand
CAATCCTGCACAATGGAATACATTTCTTTGTCATAAGTGGGATACTTTCGAACTGTGTCAGAAAGTGTCTCACTGTGATATGCCACTGGATGCCCATGTTGAGTAAGGACTGCCCCAATAGCATAGTCAGAGGCATCTGTCTCGATCTCAAATGGTTGTTGCAAGTCTGGTAATGTGAGCACTGGTGCAGAGCAGAGGCGATGCTTCAACTCCACGAACACCTTCTGTTGAGATTCAGACCAAAATATTTTTTCTTTAGCTCCTCCCTTGGTGACTTGACTCAAGGGCCAAGTGATATGAGAGAATCCCAACACAAACCTGCAGTAGAAATTGGCAAGACCTAAAAAGCTAAGGAGCTCTGTTAGGGTGGCTGGGGCTGGCCAATCCCGAATGACTTGGATCTTTGCTGGATCCACATGCACCCCCTTCTCATTAATAATGTATCCCATATACTGAACCTGGGTCATGCCAAAAGTGCATTTCTCCAAATTGGCACGCAACTTGTGTTGCCAAAGTGTTTGGAGGACCTTTCGGATGTGGTGGAGGTTCTCTTCCAAAGTCTGGCTGAAGATCAGAATGTCATCCAAGTACACCACTACAAATGAGTTGGTGAATGGTTGTAGGATGTCTTCCATTAGCCTCATGAAGGTTGCAGGGGAATTCGTCAACCCAAATGGCATGACCAACCATTCGAAAAGGCCCTCCTTGGATTTGAAGGTAGTCTTCCACACCTCAGAGGGTTCGATTGGTACCTGGTGATACCCCGACTTCAAGTCAATCTTGCTGAAACATTTTTCCCCCTTGAGTTGGTCCAGAAGGTCATCAATCCATGGGATCAGGTACCTATTCTGGACAATGATCTTGTTCAGTGGCCGATAGTCAATGAAAAGTCTCCAAGTCCCATCCTTCTTTTGCACCAACACGATCGAGTTCGCACAGGTTGATGAACTCGACTGAATGTGACCTTTCTGCAATAGCTCCTGAATCTGCCTCTTGATTTTGTCATTCTCCAGAACAGAGCACCGATAGATGGGTCCATTGGGCAGCGACGCACCTGGGTTCAGATCGATGGGGTGCTTGACCTGGCAGTGTAGAGGCACCCCTGTGGGGGAGGTGAAGATGTCCTCGTACTCCNAATACATCAGAAACATCAAGAGGAGCAATGTCACATAATACCTCATCCGTGAAGGGCTTGATGTTGTAGGGAAGGTGACATTGTTGGCTGACGTGGAGGTCCCATCCTTGGTGCAACCACTCAATGGTGTATGGTTGTGGGTGCGCTGTGGTCGGCAAGCCCAACCACTTCATGACCTCCACCAAGATGAGGTTCTTCTGGCTCCCGCTGTCGACAATGAACTACAAAGGGGAACCCTTTACCCACATCTTGGAATGGAAGAGATGCTCCGCCTCCTCTGGATCTTTTGGTTGCTCCTTTTGGATCTTCATGGTGGAAACCGTGGCATTGGGCTCCGCATCGATAATGTGATTCCCCCTATCATTCCCCTTGTGGGGTTCTGATTAAGAGTCGGAGCATGCATCCGATTCAAAAGCCTTCAACTCGGCTACCAGTGACTGTTTGGCCCGACATTCACTTGTGTTGTGAGTGGAGCTCTTATGGAACTCACACCACTTCCCTGTGTCCTTTTTGGGCTTCATGGTGTTTTTCTTTGCTTGTGGCTTTTGCGGGTTGTTCTCGGCCACCCCGCCTTGGATTGGTCCTTTGTTCTGCGTTTTGGGGGTACCTTTCCCTTGCTTCTGATTCGCATACCCAAACTCTCGCTTCTTTTCTTTGAACTTTTGCTCAATCTTGGCAGCATATTGATATGCCACACCAAGCGAGGAGATGTTTAGGAACTCTATTTCCTCCTGAATGTATCTGTGCAGACAACTGCGGTATGTTAACACCAAATGGTTCTCTGAATCTTTGATGCCCAACTTTGTGCATAGGGTATGAAACAGATTCATCATCTCATGCACATCTTAGTCTCTTTGCTGTCGCAGCGTAGTCCATTACATGTATTTATCCTCATAGCTCCCCACGGGATAATATTGTTCCTTGATGGCATCTTAGAAAGAATTCCAAGTGAGTGTGGCCAAGAATAGAGAGGGTTCCCCCTCGCCCTGTTGCTTTGAGTAGGTTTCCCACCAGTCCTTGACATGGGCGGTGGCTTTGAGGAATGAAAAAATAATCCTATCTCGGTCGGAATATTCATGAACCGAGAAATATCCTTCTAACAGATTCAACCATCTATCTATGACATCTGCATCTATTTGGCCCTCAAATATGGGAATGCCAAAGTTTACTTGTACCTTAAAAGGAGTGGCACCTCCAGAGTGGTTGTTGGATGTCGATGCACCGCCAGTGGGAATCCGTTGAAGAATTTGGGCAAAGTTGTCCATCATCGCGTTCCTTTGTTTCTCGAGAGCCTCCTCGAGAAACATTTTGATAGGATCTCCTGCTCCCTCATCTTTATTTTCTTCTCCCATGGGCGGTCGTCAGAGTTTGCGAGGAAGATGTTACAAAGGTTCAACTAGATCGAGCCCCAACTCCTTATACCTCGACCTCGTTGGGGACATGCAAAGAAGGATAGAGAACGAACAGAATGCTCTGATACCACTGATATGGATTTATGTAGGAACACAATGAAATACATAAATACACATAAACACAAAGATGCAACAGAAATAAGACAACGAAAATAAGACTTCATTTCATTAATAACAAATGACTGAGAAATGCTTACAGACAGAATGGAAATAAACTAGCTAGGGCGCTAGTAGCTTATCTCTGAGAAGAGATGTGGCAGCTACTGGCCTCAAAAATGTGTTACAATGAGGCTCCAAGGCCTATTATTATTGAGAAACAATGGAAAACCCTAAACATCCAAAGACCTAACCCTAGGAGATGAAACGCCAAGACTATGGGACCCGTTTGGGTAAGTTGGTACATAAAATTCCTGGGGACGTAACTTTGGCATACGATCTCTGTTTGACACGTTCCATACCTCGTTAGAAAGATCTATCCAAAGGCGAGCGAAGAGGATACACACTGCTCTTTTTAGACTCAGGCCTCAGACTCTCTCTACCCCGATGTCCCTAATGAGACCTCAAGGATCGTATTTATACTAAAACTACTAGGTTGCCAGTCGACTGAAACTGGCAACTGCCTGTCACAAAGAAAGATTCCTTTTAAGTGGATGGGGCAACTGGTGGATTCCAGTTGTTATCTCATTCCTCCGAGGCTAGGCCATACGGGGACCCATACCAACTTTATGGAAAGACTCGACATAAAGTAAAAAAAAAAAAAAGTGACACAAAGTGGAGTTCAGTTGGAACCCACAGATCAGACGGGACACCACTGTCGACCTGTTAGACATGAATAAAATCTAATTATTACAAGATTGGATGGTCCATCATGCTTCCATGCTATTGATTATGTTATGTTCGGTGATAGAATCAAATGAGTCACCACTATCATTACTCCCGTAATTGAAATGACTACTTGGTGGTGAACCAAAGTAATCTGAGAAAGGTGGTAAACCATTGAAACACTTGTAGAATGGTGAACCTTGCATAATAGGAATTAAGTCTTCTTCTGGAACACAAAGATCTCCATAGTAATCACTGAAGACTTTATAGCTCTGGGGAGCTAGTGGTTCAGAATGGTCATAATGTAGTTTGTTGCCTTGGAAAGATAGGTTGAAGACGAACTAGACATTATGATGAGCAACTTCCTCTACTTATGATCATAACCAATATTTGAAAGCATCTTTACTGCTTCCAAAAAATAAGACATCTCATGGACAGTATTGCCAAGGGCTGATAAAGAAAAAACTGCTACACTTTCCCAAAGAAGTTTAGGACCAGGGAATTTCACTCCCTCTTTCAAAAACAATACTTTAGTAGCAGATTTGGACTTTGTCCAATACAGGAAAACAGATGCAGAAAAATCTTCTGATATAGTTAAACTGCAAAATTATTCAAATTATCAGTCTGTTTGCTTAGCTCAAAATCTTGATGATATTGCACAAGATGTCGTGAAAACAAAAACACATGTCAATGGCCTGCATTCAGAAATTGATGCCATTGAGCATAATCAAGATATCTTTAGAGATCAGCTTGGACAGATCTTAGAAAAACTTGAGATTATTCAGACAACAGTCCAAGAATTAAAAGATTCTTTTGAAAAGGAGAAAATACCAACTTATCCAATAAGTTTTGCTGAGATTGAAGATCAAACCTCATTCAAATGGTTTGGTTCCTCTTCCAATCAATCCAAGCAACTGACATTAAAACAGTTGGCTAAGGAGCTAGCAAATCCCAATCTTGCTAGAATTGCTGAGGTAGTTTTACTAGCCATAGAAAAATTCAATCTAGTAAAATCTCAGGCCTCCAAATTACAAGAGGATATAAAATCTCAGAAGAGTATCTCATATTCTCCAGTACCTTTCATCAAATGAATTGATGAGGCTGAAAGTTCAAATGCACCTAGATCTTCAGACAATGATGCAAGAGGAAATCCCTTCCAAACTGCATGGGAAAAGTGGTGCAATGCCAGATATGGCTCAAGCAAAAAGGTTCCATTCGACCCAACTATTTCCCAAGAACATGATAGTTTCAGTAGAAAAAATATAGACCCAGTTCCTGTGACTGATCTCAACTGTAGATCCAGAAATGAAATGATGATAATATTTCATAAATGGCAAGCTTGGGCAAAAACACAAAAGATGATTTTCAGAAATCGTGTTGCATAGAACGAATTAGCTTTAAGGCTAACTTGGGGTTTGACAGGAAACCTAGGACTTTGGTGGGATAGATTCAATGAATCAGATAAGCTCAGGATAATGAATCATGATCATCCTATTGATGAGCTTATCAAAGCTGTTGTACACGAATTCTATGGCAGCCATCATATAGACTCTGCACATTATGCAAATATGTTTATGAGTCAAAAGTTGTGTCATATAAACCAGTTGCCTGAATTCTTGTGCACTATGCAAGACCTTTTGTATAGTGCTTCAGATACAGACAATGTAGCCTACTTAAGAAAATACCTTTCCACTATGCCTAGAAAGATTCCAGATCTCGTTAGAGAACGTCTAGAAACACTGAATATTGAATTAGAAGAACTCTCTCTAGTAGGTCTACATGAACATATAGTAACAACCCTACAGAAAGAATGTATGAGAACACAAACAAATAAATCAGTTAAGAAACAATTAGGGTTTGACTCCAACATCTACGATGTGTTCGCAGAAACATATCACTTTGGTTGCAAACCAAAGCAAGGGAAGAAAGAATCCTGTAAAACAGATTGTGGTTGTTTCAAATGCAAATAAAAAAATAAGCCTTTCAAGAAAAGGTTTCTTAAGAGATTTAGCAATCACAAACCAGGACCAAAGAAAGCCTTTTTCAAATGCCGGCATAGCCCTACACAAGCTGCAAAAACAACATGTTTTATCTGCAAAAAGCCTGGCCATTGGGCTTCACAGTGTCCTCTGTGGAAGAAATCAAGGTTCCAACACAAGATAATGGACTTATTCCAAACATGATATGATCCAATAGAACGGGAACTTGTTTCTAAGCGTTCATATGGTGAATATTTATCACTAACTGAAGATGATTCAGATTCTCCCCATGATTTCAATTATGATTCTGATAATTCTGAAATCTCTACAATTTCAGAATCATTAAATTTTTTGGATATCAAAATGTTTTCCCTTGAAGATGATATTCCCTCACTGAGACACCGTCAATCAGTAATCCAAAATAAACTATCTCAACTGACCCCTAGTCAATTTTAGCTTTCTAAAAGGTTGAATTCTCAACTCTCCTCCATCAACTCTCAACTTGCAAAACACCAGCAGCCAAGCATGGTGAATATACAACAATATACTCCTACAGATTCAACTTTTAATAGATATCATCCTACAATCTCAAGACATACAAGCTATAGGAAAAGCTTTGATTTCAAACAAACAAAAAATCATCTGGAAGAGATAGAAGAAGTTGAAGAATATATAGATGATTCACTAGAAAAGACCATCCAATATCTAGAAGAATCAATCAAAGGAAAATAAGCATTAGTTAAAGAAATATGGAAAGCTTTGAAATTATAAAAAGAATAATTAAACTTTCTCTTACATAAAAGGATGCACAAAGAGAAAGAGAAATGTTTGATTCAGATAATGACACTCTTGACCAATCTGTTGAGGCCAGTACATTTAAACAGATAAATGGATTCGAAGATAGACTAGTCATCTCCATAAACATTAAAGTGTCAAGATATATGACCTATACTCTTGATGCTCAGCTAGACACTGGAGCAATGAATTCTTGTGCAAAGTATGGTGAAATTCCCTCGTACTATTGGCAGCCCATAAATATTGTTTTTAGAGCAGTAAACAAGACTGAGATAAAAATACAGTCTTTTGCCCCAGATTTTCCCAATATAGTTCAAGGAGCTAAAGTACTAGTAAATCTCTATTGCTTTGATACAGGTGCAGATATTCTTTTGGGTCAAGATTTTGTAAATAGATGCCTGCCTTTCACTATAGGTAGCAATTTTGTACAGTTCACTTTTTTAGGTAAAACAATATCCATTCCAAGTAAGTCATCCTATGACACCAGGATTGGTAACACTAAATCTCTCTCACAAGTTGAGAAGTTTGTCGAAAAACTGGTTCGAATACAAAAGATTGTCAACAATGCTGAAAAACATGGTCTTGAGATAATCAAAGATATTAAAGACAAAATAGAAAAAAAATGTACTTCTAATTATCCTGATGCCTTTTGGACCAGAGAGAAATACTTTGTAAGTTTTCCCTACAAAGAAGGCTATGCAGCGAAGCCACAAAAAGCCTCTGCAAATCATATGTCTCCAATAGAAGCAGAGTACTGCCAGAATGAGATCAAATAATTATTGCAAAGAAAGTTTATAGAACCTAGTAGGAGCCCTTGGGCATGTCCAACATTTTATGTCAACAAACATAGTGAGAAGAAAAGAGGAAAACCCAGAATGGTAATAAATTACAGAGCTCTTAACCAAGCTCTACTCCCTATCAGATTTCCTCTTCCATCAAAAGAACTATTGTTTGCTAAGATAGGCAAGTGCAATATATTCAGCAAGTTCAATCTCAAGAGCAGCTTTTGGCAAATTGGTATTTTTCCTCAAGATAGGTACAAAACAACATTTGTTGTACCTCATGGATAATACCAGTGGAGAGTCATGCCATTCGGATTGAAAAAAGCCCCATCAAAATTTCAGAAAAGGATGGATGATATATTTAATAAATTACCTTTTGTTATTGTATAGATTGATGATTTGCTTGTTTGTTCTTTAGATGCCAGGTCACACCATTCACATCTTAAAGCAATATTTGATCTCCTGGTCAAACATGGTCTAGTTTTGAGTAAATCAAAACTATGTTGGGAAAAGACAAAGATTGAATATCTGGGTTTGATCCTATCAAGAGGATCTGTTTAACTTCAAGATGGAGTTTATGGCTTGACGGTTTTGACTTTGATATTCATTATAAGCCAGGAAAATAAAATTGCATTGCAGATCTGCTTACTAGAGAAGCAACCCCTACTATAAGAGAAATCAACAAATGGCTTCATCCTCCTTGACAGCTCCAGATGCACCACCAGGATTAAAATGGGTCCTGATTTGTGACAAATGTAAATATTGCTACTGTTTTGAATGCCTACAATATTGTATAAAATCCAGTCCTGTTTGTAAGAATATCCTGGAAAAATGGATACAAGCCAATGATCATTGTATTCCTAATCATAGCTACTTTGTACAAAGCCATAAATTGTCTAGAGGAACTATTACAAGAGGTCCTATGCAAGGACATAGATACATATATCTGTATACTCCTTGTATTACTTTTAAGGATTATTGTGCTATTATGATCCAAGCCAGATTTGCTGGTTCCTGTTGGATCTTATTTGATTATGAAACTTTCAAGGAAAATTAGATATGGTGGTTTGGTTGGTTATTAATCCTACTCTGGAAATACTGTCCATGAGATGTCTTATTTTTTGGAAGTAGTAAAGATGCTTTCAAATATTGGTTACGATCAAAAGTAGAGGAAGCTGCTCATTATAATGCCTGGTTCGTCTTCAACCTATATTTCCAAGGCAACGAACTACATTATGACCATTCTGAACCACTAGCTCCCCAGAGCTATAAAGTCTTCAGTGATTACTATGGAGATCTTTGTGTTCCAGAAGAAGACTTAATTCCTGCTATGCAAGGTTCACTGTTCTACAAGTGTTTCAATGGTTTACCACCTTTCTCAGATTACTTTGGTTCACCACCAAGTAGTCATTTCAATTACGATAGTAATGATAGTGGTGACTCATTTGATTATACCACCGAACATAACATAATCAATAGCATGGAAGCATGATGGACCATCTTGTTGGTGACGGAAGTCACCCCTGGATTGCAGCAGGAGGAGAGCCCAACGCCCATCAGTTTATGTCATGATTTGTTTAATGGGGTGATCGATTGGAAGCCAACTCAAGACGGTGTGGTTCTAACTCCGAAACTAGGTCAGGTAAGCGTGGGCAGGTGAGGTCTTAATCAAACTTTAGACAGTAAGTTGTAGTAAGGGTGAGTAGGGGGAAGACTTGTATCAGAGAGGTGCAAAGGTCTGTCGTAAACATCAGGTTTCTAACAGACTGTGGGAGAAGACATCTAAATGCAATATCTTCTTGCATTCAAATGCAAAACGCCGAAGAATACAACAATGCAACAATAAATCCTTTATCATAACACGATTGCAATAATTCGCACGAATCAGTCGTTTACGAACTCTCTCAGCATAAGATGAAAATTAGATTGAGTAAGAAAGACTGTCTTTCATAAAACAAGAAATCTCACATATAGATGCATAACCAGAGAACTAGAGTGTGTTAAAACTTTACAATCGGGAGCTCCGCTCTACCATCGATCCATGAAAAATATCAAAATTAAGTATATATATACTACTAAACATTTTCCCAACAGAGGCCCACAGGAATTTCGGGACGAGGAGTCTCTTCAATCAAATCTGGCCTGCACTCCCCTATCATACGCCACCTTAATTTTGCTTGGCTCGCGCCAGGGGGTAGCTGGGCCCTTAAATGCCGAATTAGCGTGTGTAGGATTTCCTGGCGAGTCGAGGACTCGGCGTGGCTTCCATGAGAAGAACCAGTACAGAAGACCGTCTAGGGCAGGCTTTCGACCGGGACACCCATACTTTGCAATAAATGAGTGAGGGGAGGTTTCAACCACCCTCTTTCTTCTTCATTCATTCCAGCAGAAATTGGGCTCTGGATTGCGTCGAACCGACATCTTGGAGAATACAATCCCCCCTCTTGAAACTTAACTTGGCGCTTTCGGCCTCCCCTTTGTACAATTCTTTTACTTTCTCAAGTGACCACGGGCCGTGACCCTACGTCTGTCTTCCAGAGTGCTTTCGACGTTTTGGGATTTGAGGTTTCGAGAGGTGAAATGATGAGGTGCGCTTAATCCTTGAAGTCCCGAATGTCGACGAGACGCGGATGTGTGACACGCGTCCTTCAGATGAACGACCCAGATAGTATTCACTACTATAAAGGGGGCTGCCCCTATTTACACGCTCGCTTGATGTGACCTAGTGCTAGGACCGTGGGCTCAGCTTTGAAGGACGCTTATCGACATTTCACCGATCGATGATTTCAATTGCAATAGGTGGGAGGCTCCTTGTCCCCTGAAACACCAATCCCCGACACGTCGACTGGCTGCCACCTGTCCCAACTGGATCGGACGACCCAGACTTGTCTTGAAATATGGGAGCTATATCATGCGCTAAATATCAGACAACTTGACAGCCCCGAAAACCTGATGACCGTCGATCTACTTTGTAGGTGGATCTTGGTTGCTGTCAACAAAACTTCACCCACTCGCTTGACTTGTGATCGGAAAAGAGATTCTCCCGCGTTGCGTTGGGGTGCTTCCCATGTATCCTGCAGACCTGGGTATTATTGAGCCCAAGAAAAATAATGTCGCTAACATTAGGCTCCATGGGGGATAGAGTCGTCCTTGTGATGTTCTAAGGACTCATTTTGCAGTTCCAGTGCCTTGTTGTTGGGCTATGGAGTCAAGTTCAAAACCTCTTACTGAGAAATATATGCCGAAAGGGAAAATAAAACAAACAAACGCGCCTTCTCAAAACAACTTATTTATGTATAGGACCTAATCTACTAAAATGAATATATATGAGCTAGGTGAAAGAAAATTTCCACCATAGCCACCCATGCTGCTTGGTGATTCGTCCCTTCTCTTTACTGCAGATGCTCCATAAAATTCTAGGGAGGTATGACAGCTAGATGAAGATGAGGTTAACCATGATGTCCATACCCCCAACAGTTGAGAAGAGGAATAAATTTATAGGCTCCAAAGCCTTTGGGAAGCACAACTCCATATAAGATCCCACAAGGTCACAATATATAGTGCCAGGGGAGTTTAGTTGGTCAGAAAACATCTCTTGTCCTCCGTGGTTGTTCACCTGTGGCATGATGTCTTCAGAGTGCACAAGTGGGTGGAGGACAGATGCAGGCTGGCCAATGCCAGATGACCCCTGCCCACAAAAAGGCTCTGGATAGGAGATGAGATGTCTACTAATCCCATCCTCTTTATGTTGCTCAGTGCTTCCCGTAAGCCTAGTAGAGCTGATTTCCACCCATGGCCTTTCCTTAATTAATAAAGGAACAAGATCTATAATGTGGTCTTGGAAATCTTTCTTAATGCAATACTCCCTTGTGAGTATTGGTGGATTAATCTTTATAGAACATTTCAGGAAATCTTAAATGTAGGACTCCATGTATATGAACACTGGATTGTGGGGAATATGACAAAATCCTGGCCACTTCAGAAGACCAGGATGCTCCTCTGCAAAAAATTCTCTGCTCACAAAAGAATTTCCCTCTCCCTCCTTGAAAAGCCACTTTGGATCTTCTACAACTGTAGCTTTTACCCCAGAAAGATGATATTCAAATAAAGGAGTAGCAGGCTCTAGGTCATAATGACCACTTCTGGGTTCTTGTTCCAGATCTGATCCATAATTTCTATATCCTTGTTCAGATTCTGAAACAGACTGATAGTCTTCTTCCTCCTGTGTATGAAAACTTGCCTGCTTATGAGTCCACCTGCTAGCTCTGATGTTTCCTTTAACCTCTATAGCATCCTCATACAGATGTATCAATGATGAGGATTTCCTCTCTCTCAGGAGGAAGACTAGCTCTAGATGCTGAGCCATGATATAGTACACCATAGCAACAGTCTCCGTGGGTCTGATCTCTATAGGCAAGCTATGATAAGCACTAAAAAATCTTCTGTTGAAAATAATCAAGGCTTCATCTTCCCCTCTCCTCAAGGCATTAAACTTGGACCAATATTGATCAAGGGACTTGTTCTCACTCCAACTTTTAAAAAAAGCATGGTATAGTTCGGTCCAGGAACCAATAGAACAGGCCTCCAGACACCTAAACCACACTACAACATCTCCAGACAGGGAGTGTGATAACATCCTCATGACAACATCTTCGTGAAGGATCTCAAATTGATCAATAAGGGTCTCAAAGGCCTCCATATGCCTCTCAGCTGTAACATGACCTTCCTCAGAAAATCGAGGAAGATACTCAAAGAAATCATGAGGATAAGGGTTAAGGTGATATGGCAGCCTCAAAAGTTTAAACAACCTATTTCTGATTTTGACTTGAAAAGCAGTAGGTTGATCATGGGATTCAGCAAGAGGCTGGGAGGGCTCAGTAGGAAAAACAGGGGGGAGCAAGGTCTGAGAAGACTGTGAATTATCCTCAACCTCCTCAGGACAACAAGGGCATTCGACTCGAAGAGGAGGTGTGATACATATCTCATCTTTAAGGATAAGCAGAGGTGAAGGCACAAGATCAATATCTACAACACAAGAAGAGGGTATGCTTTCTTCTTCCAAGGCTGAGTGGATAAGAGGAGGCTCAAGGACATCAGAATGCACAAAGCAGAGGAAAAAATTCTCTATAAATGAAGGGAAAGAGAAGAATGAGTTGATAAAGAAACACATAACTTCATGCAGTAAGCTCATAAACTGATACCTGGTCTTTCCCTTCGACATGGACTTCCTTCTGTCAACAGAATCCCTTCCAGTGGAGTCTTTAAATGTGGAGTCGCCAGGTGAATGCTATTCATAATGAGTGTGTCCAGTCTTCACTCACCATCAAAGACCGGAACTGGGCTTT
>JASDQU010589224.1:87469-99373 GCA_032191745.1 Picea mariana | reverse complement strand
TCAGATAATAAGCCTCTTCGAGGGGGCAACCTCCTTTTACCCCACTTAAATGTTCAAGTACAAGATGATTCAAAATGAAAATGTCTCTTTGGTATATATAGGAGACTAGGAGGTATAATTACAAATAATGGCCTAAAGCTGACATAATTAAAATAACATTACTAATCTAAATTACAACTAATGGCCTAGAGTCGACATAAATAAAATAGCATTACTAATCTAATATGCCCCAATTAAGGGGTAATGAGCCAATATTAGGGCTTAACATACTCATGGATATGGGTCATAGATTAATGACTTACACTACGCAGTTAATCCCGAAAATGATATATAAAATGTATCTTTCCTTAGAGTACCTCACATGGGGGGTTTATTAGACCAACGAAATCAACATCCCACTTTTCAAAGGATTACAATGATCGAACAAGGTGTAAGGGAAACTCATCACAACGGGATGGATTACCAAATTGTTGAAATATATCACATGCACTGGGATATTCTTTGGCATCCTTGAACATTGTTGGCCACCATAATCCTACTTGCAATACCTTCGAGGCAGTTTCCTTTCCGCCAACATGGCCTCCTGCAACTCCATTGTGACACTCCCACAGAATATCTGATCTCTCATGGTCAATCACACAACGTCTAAGGATGTTATCCAAGCCTAATTTGTACAAGTTTCCTACAATCATTTGATAGTTTGTTGCTTGAACCACTAGTTAATGCTTTTGAATTGCGAAATAACCTTCAGGGCAGGCACCTGTGCTCATAAATAAGGGAATGTAAAACAAGTAATCATGAATATCTTGACTTGTATGGATTAACAATAACCTGAAAAGAAAATCTTTGAAACAACAATAACCATCTACAAATTATGCCTTCTAAAATTGGATTATTAACAAGATATTTCAAAGCAGAGTGATGAGTAAAGAACTTAAAGTGACTCCCTAGCAAATAATGTCTAAACTTGTGTAAATCATAAATCATTTCCAAACCTTCCCTTTCGGTTGCAGTGTAGTTGCGCTTTTCTTGGGAAATATTTCTACTGGCAAAGTATACTGGATGATCCAAGTTTCCTTCACCAAGTTACAAAAGAATAGCCCGCAACGCAATGACAAAAGCCTCAATATGGACATGGAACTCTAGTTTCCAATTCTAGTAGACGAGGATAGGAGTAGTACTTAGCTTCTCTTTGAGGGTATCAAAGGCTTGATTTCATTCTGGCATCCAACTAAAAGCCTCGTATTTCTTTAACAACTTTTCCAACAGGGCGGATATGCTTGCGTAAATTTTGATAAACTTGCAATAGTAACCCATGTAACCTAACCCATGTAAACAGTACAATAATCCATATAGACTTCAAGAAACTTGTGAATGAAGTCATGAAATTTTTCAATCACTATCTGAGAGAACACCGTTGGGACATTCTTGAGCCCAAAAGGCATAACATTATAGGAAAATGATCCCCACTCAGTAGTGAATGTAGTATTTTTCTTGTCTTCCATTGCAATTATAACTTGGTGATATACAGAAAAACCATCTATAAAATAATGCTTCATTCCCCACTACTTGATCCAGGACCTCATCACTAAAGCGGGTGGGAAAAGGGTCATGTACACAGGTAGCATTCAAGCTCTTGTAATCCACACAGACTCATATATCCTTAGTAACTTTATTGCTCTTCATGGTGATAGGACCGATCCATTTAGCCTCATCCACAGGGAAAATCAGCCAAGTTGATAACATCCTATCAATCTCTTTCTTCACCTTCTATTTGAAGCTAGGGTTCAGGCGGTATTGTCTATGTTTGATCGGTTTTGATTCAATATTTAGCTCTATCTTCATATCCCATAAGTATCCCTTAACACCTTTCAGTTGATCTAAAAATCTTGTAGGGAATAGCTCCTCATATTCCCGCAAAATAGCTTGTATATCTGTCACTGTATGTTTGTCCCAATAATCCCCTATGGATGCCATCTTAGGGTGTTCCTCACTCCCTATGTTTATTTTTTTCAACTTCATGGGTTTGGAATTGGAACTATTAGCATCAACTGAATTATTATATTTAACAACTCTAGTGCCTTCAAATTCTTTAAACATCAGATGCCTAAAGTCCTCTAGATCATCAGGATCTTCTGGGTTTGTATTAACCTCACTACAAACCATAAGTATTGGCACAGGGGATGAATAAAGGCTATGATAAATTAGACATTCATGTTCGGGACAGACTATAGGTGGATGAGTGAGCCTAAATTCATCAGTAAAAAGTAGTTTCTTAATTTGTTGCAACACTAAGGTGAATTCAAGAGACTTACCCAAGAATGAGAAATCATGGCAGAATTGGCGTTGCGATACTTCCTAGCAATCAAATTGTCTTATGGTCTCTTCATGTACGTACCAAGAACTTGGAATTCATCCCAATGAATGAATAAATTGATGTACCCAAAATAGAGAAGGAATTTGCGCATCTTTCCATACCTTAATACAATGCACAACATGCTCATGTGGATCAGACGGCCCCTCATACGATTATAGAGTTAAGAGTTGGTGCTTCAGTTTATGTTCCTTATGCGACTGGATGTCGTGCAATGGAAGGATAAATAGGTATTGTAAAGCGAGTTTGATCTCGTCCCAAGAAGTCAAATATTCCTTATGTGTGGCCCACCACCTAGTTGGAGATGATTTTAATGCAATAGCGAGTATTGATATTCTTTGTTCTACTTCAACTTTGTCTTCCAGATCAACTAGAAATTTGTGTAAATATGAAGTGCCATCATAAATAGGGTGTTCTCGAATCTATGTTCCAATCCACCTAGTCACTCTGATAGTTGTGCAACGTCTTGAAAAGTTCATGTACCTTCCTTGTTGCCAATTCTCAAAAGCGACCTCTAAATATTCACTTGTAGAAGGAATACTCTACCAACTTACCGACCCATCTAAAGTAGGGTTAATATAGTCTACCCATTTTCCTGTAGTCGGAGTGCAGATTTGATCTAGGACATCCTGTTCCATATTTTCTTCAGTTGGATTAGTATATCAAGGACCTTGATATGGGTCTAGAGGTTGCATTACTTTCCTACGATCCACTTCAAAGGTCATAGTTTCCTTCTTAATATCTATAAAAGTGTAATCCTCATATTCCCAGTTAATACCCAATAGAGTTGGGTACGGATCTTTATCCCCCATTATTTCTACGACCTTGAAGTCTATTATTGTTTTAACGCCAGATGAGTCCACTTCAACATTTTGCAACCTCCCAATAGAGGAAATATAGTTCAGATTGGCGATCCTTAACTGAATGGATGAATAGACAGTCTTGGGATTACCCATGGCTTCCCAATTCTTATTTGGTAGTATGTTGATGTCATACCCCAAGTCTAACATAACATCGCTAACCTCATAGTCGTCAATGTGGGAATTTATTCTAAATTCTCTTCTAGATCTTTGCTTCCTCCTCTATACTCTACATGTATGTCTCTCTGAAAGATTAGCAACAATCGACTCCTCTGGGCTCCCTTCAGCCTCTAAAGTCCCCTTAAGTGTGTTCTGCAACTTCTTAGTGAGTTTTTCATCATCCAAAATATCGAAAAAAAGTTGGAACCATAGATCAATAGTCTTTTGTGATTTTGCTGGAAGGTCCTTCGGAGCCAACAGGTTTTTTGTGACCCTTAGTTGAAGCTCAACACTTGGTTATGCAACTGTCGATACAGAAGGTTTAGAAATATGTCGAAACATTTCTACATTGTTCTAGAAGAACTCCTTTTTCCTTATGGGATCATACTTAGCATCCACTGGTACTGATTTCTAAATCTTACTTTGATTGGGCTTGTCAAGATCAACACCAATCCTTGTTCCTCCTTGAGTAATAATGTTAATGTTGGGATCCTTTTCTTCAATGATAGGTCGAGGCTCAGAATTTATTAAATTGGAACCTCATTTCCTAGCGCAATCTTCCCATTTCACAATCAATTTCGGGCAGTCCTCAGTGGCATGGGTGTTTTTTCTACAGTGTGCACACCAAGGTGTTCTTGGAAGAGGACAGTCCCTCGTGAGGTGTCCTTTTTCATCATAATTGTAACAACGAACTAGTCCTCTCCCACCAGTCCTTCTACCTCGAAATCTTCCCCCACCTCTATGACCTCCTCCAAACCCTTGAGGATCTTCGTTGACCTAAAATGCAGACCGGTCCAATCTATCTGTAAGAGCATCCAGAGCATGACACTACTTGGTAGTGTGATTAGGTGACGCATATAATTCGCAGTATACCATATTCATAACAAGGGAATACTTTTGTAGTATTGGACAGTGTCGAGGGGAGTGACCATGGCTTCAACAGATTTCACAATATTCCCCACTCTGGCCTCCTTTATGATTTGGGAATGCATGGTACTACACATGGCCATGAAATGGTGTTGTAGATTCAACTTGTGCGACCCCTCTCGATGGTCCTATTGGTGTAGGCGCCATTGGGTGTGGAGGGGGTCTTGTGCTTCTCAATCTAGGACATTTTTTCATTGTATGATCCTTAGTGTAGCAGCCAGTGCACCATACATGTGGTTGACCTACTCTAGGGAGGTTCAATTCCTGAATATTTTCTGTTAACATAGAAATCTCACCTTGTAGTTGCGCAATATTAATGTCTTCATTCAGTATCATAACCTGCAAACTTCCTGGATAGCCAACCATTGTTTCAATTTTCATCATTTGTTCTAAGGCTTCCCCTAATGTAGCTATCCTCTATTGGGTTAATGGTATGAGGGTCAATGATAACAACCTCTATATAAACCATTCTCACTGGTGGTCTTCGTGGATGGGGTTTGCCAATTTCCATATCACTTCCTTAAGTATTTGGTTATACTCTCAGGAAGACTCACCGTCTCTCTATTTGATCCCTTGCAACTTAGAGATAGCTTGTTGCGCTGACTATGGTAAGCATAATTATGTTATGAACCTTTTTTTTACCTGAGCAAGAGTGAAAGCATGTCCTTGAGGATTCCCTAGTTCAATGGATTTCATATACCATTTTAAAGCACAACCTCTCAAGGTGGTCTAAAACTTGACTAGTTTGTTGGCATCTAGAGTGCCACGAGACCTCTAGATGGCCTCACAAAGAAACCAGTGTTGTTTGACATCCTTGTCCCCTTTACCCAAAAACATTGGGTATCAGGTGAGAGATATTGCATGTTGACTTTCCATTGGAAAACTTGGAGAGCCTATCAAAATGAACCTTGAGGGTCTTGGTTATGATATGACTAAATAACTTTCCCAACTTTCACCGCTACTACTTGAGCTTGACATATTATAAGGTTTAGAAATGACAGAAACTACTAAACAATTTAGCATAGAGTTTACGGGATTTATAGATAGTGTTGAGGGACTGGGTGATTCGAGGTTGGTTCCTTTGCCTCCAGAATGGAATTCCTTGACTTGGGGGGTCGCATTAGTATGTAGTACCGTATCAATTTTGTGATGTGATTCAGTATCTTCTTGTGTCATGGGATCCAATTCTCCCAGAACTTCTTCAGGGATTCCAGTTGAGTCTTCTTTTTCAGGGGTGGCACCTATCTTTCACCGCTCTCTTCAAACCTCTCCTACAACCATTGGTTAGCCAGCCTTTCGTGTATCTGTAACTCCCATAAATTCTATAACTCTCTTATATAACTACCCTTGAAGTTGATCTCCTTCCGCAACTGATCAGGCCTCTTCATCAACTTCCTCATATGTTTTCGCCACCTCTTTTCGATCACAATATCCCTCCCTTGAGCTCATTCATCTATGGCACTCTTCACTCGACGACCCCCCATACTTCAAGACTTTCGAAACCTATCCCGAGAACCCTCTCCCGAATCACCCACCCCTCATGCACAGGGTTTATGTTGCCATCTCAAATGGAACAAGTAACATCCCCTCTTTCGCAAGTAAAATTTGAATCCAAAGGGGGATTTCCCGCAAGAGTCTTCCTCAGGATCCTTCTTTGAATACGACTTATTCTTTTGAAAAATAATGGTGGTTCTTAGTGGCAAATTCAATAATATGTCCTTCCAAGGTGGTATGTACCCATAAATCCACATCTCTAGAAATCGGATGATCTATTTGGTGAAGAGATGTTAAACACTCAGTAGTCCAATTATAGCTTCTCCTGACTTGACCTTTGAATTCTTGTGCTTCTTGTAGCTCCTCGAGCCATTGAAATACCTCTTCTGAGAATCGAATCCAAAATGTATCTTACTAGTCACTCGCCTATTCTAAATAAAATACAACACTCTTCATAACCCTCAAACTTTTATGTCGTAACTCAGATTCTTACAAAACAAATTCGTCACACCTTATTTCCCACCAATTCTCAATGTCAAACTTAAATATGTGATGTTGTGTCCTCTAAAAACTCGCTTTAAAGACAGGTTGTGGCAACGAAACCATTTGTTGGCACAAAACTGGAGACCGGGGTTCTCGGAGGTTACCAATACAGATATCGATGTAGTCTAGCAACATTGGCATAGTCAACCTTCCACAAGGGAAGGAGGTCTCACCCGAAGTGCAGTTGAGAATTGTGTGAGGTGAAGTGAATCAAAGAGGATGCATCATCAAATATGGCGCAACATAATGCAAATTCATGCTTTAACATATAAAGAATTATAATACCAAGAGTCTAAAACAACATAGACATCAAATTAATCGGATTGTGTAGCACACAGACAAGTCCATACATTAGAGTTAATGGTTAAATACCAAATACACATTACATAAGTAATTGTGCAATGAATAAACTACAGATTCATACACATCATAACCAAAAACTTTAGGTCCCAAATGATCTCTTGTATTATCAATATCTCAGAATGTGTGATCAATGAGTATATCCTTGTATCATAGCTTATACATTACTTTCAATGTTCCCATACCCTTTATTGACTCTCTTTCTACTGCGCAAGCACAGTTACTCCCTCAAAACCCATTGCATTAGCTTATCGCACCAGACCTAATAGCAGTAATGGTGATAGCTTCATAACATAGAAAGAAATAGTAATACTAGCAATAGTCTAACAATTCATAATATGAATAATAACCAACCAACCCTTTCCCATTACATATTCCCATATTTCTAGTTTTCCCTCAAGCACTTCTTGACTTCTTGATTTTGCTATTGTATTTTCTTGATTCCACGAAACATTGCTTCTACTACTTTCTCTTTTCCTGCGCTCGAAGCTGTTGGCTCTTTCCACTTGCTCATCCAGTTGGCGCATGATCTGTTTTCACTATTGGCACACTTGCAGTTAATTCTTTCACTTATCCTAGTTGTTCTTTGTCGCTTCTAATCTTTCGATGTGCTACTGCACTTTCCTGCAAAATCAAGTTCTCTTCAAAAACGGAGGGCCCAACACCCAGTAAGAGCAATGGAGATGCAATGCAAGTATTGAATGCATCCCTATTAAATTTCAATGATACTTGAGTTATAGTATCCAAAACCTAAATAAACTAAGAATAGTATGAATGAATGAAGAAAGTAGAATATGAATACACCACTGCTAGGTGGGAATAGAGAATTTATTTTAATTAAATGAAATTCTCAATCTATACACCACATCAACCTCTATATCCTTCTTATCTACAAGTATATGTCTTCATATGTTAATTCACTTGTGTAATTAACCTCCAAAAAGAAATAACACGGTCAATACAATGCCCTAAATTGCTCTCACATTTTTACAACTATGCCATGCCTACATAGAAGATCAACCAATTTCAGTATCTTAACAAAACCTAGGAGAAAAATAGGATCACACAAATAGACCATATTTTGATATGGAAATGAGAATTGCTTTCTAAATAAGACTTTCCTTAAAGGTGACTTCCCACATTATATTCAAACATTTCCCAATTTAGCACTGTCAACTACTATTGAAATTCAAAATTTAGAAAAAATAATAAAATACAGCGCAAACCCATTTCAAATCATATATTATCTTAGCTAAAACACTCAATTCTAAAAATAAAACTCAACCCAAAAATAATGGGTTCTATGATCAACTAACATTTTACACGAGGAATTGAGTTAGTACTTTCATGGTGACTATTTGAATGTGACTCCTCAGAGCTTCCATGCATCCATGAATCGGACTCCATGGAACTATTTGCTTGAAGTTGAAGTCGTGAATAACTATGGATCTTCCATGCTTCCATGAATCAGACTCCATGGGGCTATTTGCTTGAAGTTAAAGTTGTGAATAACTATGGGAGATGCATCTGAAGTTGCAAGAAGACACCAACTCCATGGTGGAACTAAGGTAGAGAAAAAGACTACAGGATAATGTTGATAGTATGTACAACAACATTGACTCGAAATATCAAAGTGATTAAATGACAACGAAAACATCCAGTCTATAGCTCATGTCCAAGAGAAATTGGAAAAAATAAATATAATAATAATAATGCATACAAAAATAATTATTATTTTAAAACTATATTAATCCTAAAAGTTTTTTAATGCAATAGTCACAATATTATAAAAGAACTTGGACAAACTAAAAAGTATACTTCCAAAAGTATATTATAATAATATAATAGTAATAAAATAAAATTTTGTGTTTGATGCCTTGAAAATTTAAAAGAAGTTTGATCATCATATTTTAAATTTCAAAAATAAAAATATGCGAATCTTTTTAAGTATTTCTCTTATTTTAAAGATAGTATTTTGTGTGAAGTGAAGGGCGTAAACTTAATGCATCTAACTGAATAATAACATTAAGTGAAATACAAAATATCAAGTACATTATAAAGGTAACTTGCATGGGAACTTAACCTTAAAACCTCTTGTAATTTATAATATTCAATCACGTTAAAAGCACAAGTATTATAAATAGACAATAAAGATATCATAAAATGGATTAGTTTTGAAAGACGTTTAGAATTTTTAAATGGTTTTAAAATTAATATTTATTTATCACTAAATATATATGGAGTGATTATACAATATTGAGTTGGAAATATTTAATGATTAAATAGGAAATGGTTATGTATTAAAAGGTTCTCAATCATAATCAATCTAATTAATTTTTATGAGTTTAATTGTAATAATTTATTTTGTAATTAATATTTAGTAGTTGATTTAATGATGTCATAATCAATTTAATTAATTTTTATGAATTTAATTATAATAATGTATTTTGTAATTAATATTTAGTAGTTGATTTAATGATGTAATAATAGTTGGTTTGGATCATCAATATTATTTTTTAAGTTATATCATTTAAATAAAATTAGGTACCAAAGCACAAAGTATCGATTGCAACTAGCACATATAATCAGTGTTTCCCTTCACATATAATCAGTGTTTCCCTTCAGGCATAAGATCCAAACTATAGTAACACTAGTTAACAAAAGTAGATTTGATTACAACATTGTCTAACTTATTAAATCTACTTGTTCATCACTAAACACAAGTGTTGAAATTATAACTAAGCATACTCATTCTACATTTTGAGCTTGAGATCCACACAATAATTATTTCAATTAACACCAACAATTGTGATTGCAACAATATCCAAAAAACAATATTTAGTTGTTGATGTTAGGAGCTCACGTATAAGAGCCATAAGGATGGCTAGCTTGGTTAACACTAGTAGGTGTTATTACAAGAATATCCGATGGGAAATGTTTAGTGGTTCACAAAATTCTTCACAATTGGTAGGTAGCTTGGATAATCACTATTGCCTTTCAAGTAGAAGATCCAAACAATTGTCAACTTAGTTAATACTAGTAGGTGAAATAACAACAACAACAACAAACAATGTTTAGGTAGCTTAGATAAACACTACTACCTTTCAAGCACAAGATTGAAACAATTATCAACTTAGCTAACACTAGTAAGTGAAATTACAACAACATCTAGCAAAAGAATTTTTAATGACATGGGTGTAACTGTACCAATGAGTTAATTGGCATGGATAATCATTACCATCCTTCAAATGAGATCTGAACAATAATTCCAACAATAGCTAGCTTAGTTAACAACAGAAGTTGTGATTACAACAATCTCAAGTAGGCAATATTTAGTGGTTGATATTTAACATCAAGACAATAGAGTTCAAATGATTGATATCCTAGATAATTACCACCACCTTCTGAGCACTTATGTTGGTGATACTGAGGACTCAATCATAATTGCATGCTTATTAGGCATGTAGTACATTCTATCTATGACTTGGAGATTTTCATTGGTGGCTTGGGACATCCACATTCATTGAGATCCGAATGATAGCTATCACAATTAACACTAGTAGGTGCAATTACAATGTTATATTAAAAACAATGAACTTATTAGCATATAATAGAAACCCAATAAGAAGAGTCTCCACTATAACAACTCTAAATAATCATTATTTTTCTACAAGCATGAGATCTAAACTATAGTTGGGCCAACACCAATAGAGGAAATTACAATGATATCCTATAAGCAACATTTAATGGACGATAGATAGTACTTAGGCCCAAAATCCTAAACACAAGAACCAAACAATAATCAACTTAATTTTAGTAGGTACAATTATAACAAGTCTAGATAATTAATTCACCCTTTCAACATGAGATCTAAATGATAATCAGCCCACTTAATAATAATATGATTAACTATAATTATAACCATTAAAAAATATTTAATAGTCCATAGTAAGTGGCCAAATACAACACTCCCAATAGTAGCCTACATAACACTTGAGGTGTGATTGCAAGAATAATCAATATGTAATGGTTGATAGTAAGCATTCATTAACAAAAGTCTAAATTTTAACTAACATGAATTATCATAAACACCCTTTCAGCATGAAATCCAAATAGTGGTTGGCTTGATTATCATTAATAGTAATACCATGTAATACTTAGTTATTGACAATAAGTACATGGGAGATCCATCTATAGTTAGTTATTATTATAGTTACATGAATTTATAATAAGTTTGATTAATATAATTAGTAGATGAGATTACAACAATATCTTTAACATGGAGGTTTTACCTTGTTGACCAATATTTTATTGAGTTCATTCATAAAGGGAGTTTAAAATTGTGAAAAATAAAATCAATATATTGTAGGTATTGGGGAAAAGAATATTTTACTAAAAAGCGGTATCTAGTAAAAATATAAAGTTTTTATTATTGAAAAGATGCATTATAAGGGATGTTTAATAAAAATATTTTTGGAATTATTTATTAATATCTAGTGAAATTAAAGATATTCTTTAATATATAATAAACACAGGTGGTTCTATGTCACAGATTCACTAAGTAAAAGACAACTAATTTGATAATACTTAACTTGTGTTTATATTTCTTTGTTCTCCACTTCGTGAAGGAGATTTCAAGCGTTTATCACAACTGAATTTAATGCATTTCAGCAACGTTTCACTTCGTGCATATGTTTTCTATTTTTGTATTTACAAAATAACATAACTACAGATTTGAGGAATAGTTTTTTCTTTGGCTCTTAAGTAAATGACACAATATTAAAATATACGAGACGTTAATACATGTGGTTCTATGGTGTAGTGGTTAGCACTCTGGACTTTGAATCCAGCGACCTGGGTTCGAATCCCGGTAGGACCTTTTTACTCGCTTACTTCACTGAACGTAGATACACGTCAAAGTTTGAGGTTAGCCCATATTTTCCACACTTCCATTTGGATCTATACTTTGCTGATCTTTTTCTGCAGTCCTTGTTGTTCAATTTTTACTGTATATTAATAATGGATTTGCTATATTTAAACATTTTATATATATATATATATATATTTTGATTTTTCCAGGATTGTGCGAGATTAGTAGAACTTGGATATCTCATGGGACAGTTTTATTTCTACTGATTCCTACTTTCAACTCTTCTCATGAGATTTGAATAAGTAGTCTAATGAAGA
>JASDQU010589224.1:31797-72321 GCA_032191745.1 Picea mariana | reverse complement strand
GTAGGTTCTGCACACCCTGCGACAACACAAGCTATATGCCAACTTTGAAAAATGCTCCTTCGGCATGGACATGGTCCATTACCCGGGATACATCATTGATCAAAATGGTGTACATGTGGATCCAACCAAGATCCAAGTCATCCGTGACTGGCCAGCCCCAACCACACTCATTGAGCTTCGGAGCTTCTTGGGCCTTGCCGATTTCTACTGCAGGTTTGTGTTGGGATTCTCCCATATTGCATCGACCCTCAGCCAAATCACTGGGGGTGGTGGTAAGGAAAAATTTGTGTGGGGCCAGCCCCAACAACAAGTGTTCGATGATTTGAAGCAACGCTTGTTCTCATCCCCAGTACTTTCACTACCATACCTACAACATCCCTTTGAGATCAAGACAGATGCTTCAGACTATGTTATGGGCGTCATTCTCACTTAGCACGACCACCCCGTGGCCTATCATGGTGAGACACTATCCGATGCTGTCCGCAAGTACCCTACTTACGAAAAAGAAATGTACTTCATTGTGCAAGCCTGCTGCCAGTGGAGACATTACATTCTTGGGAAGGAGACAGTCATCCACACTGATCATAAGCCACTGCAGTTTATGTAGACACAAGGAAAATTGCAGAATGACTGCCATCAAAAGTGGTCCACATACTTGCAACAATTCCACCTCAACATCAAGTATAAAACATGAAGCACCAATCGCGTCGTTGATTGCCTCAGCAGACCACAAGTCACGACACTCACCACGGTGCTAGAATCTTGTAGTCATGAGACCTCTGGATGGCCCCAACTCTATGAGTAGACCCAGACTTCCCCACCACCTACCAAATGTTGGGTGCAAACATAGTTGTTGATAATTTTTATCTTCAGGATGGGTTGTTGTGTCGCCTGGGCCATATCTGTGTTCCATCAAGAGAGTGAGTGAAGATAATATGGGAAGCCCACTACAGTCAGGTGGTAGGACACTTCGATGTCGAAAAGACAACGATGATGCTACATAAACATTTCTACTGGCCGAAACTATGACAAGAGGTCAAAAAGTATATCAGGTCTTGCACTACTTGCGCTATTGCCAAACCAACCATTAAGAAACAGGGCTTGTACACCCCTCTTCCTACTCCTAACAGACCATGGGAATCCATCTCAATGGACTACATGTCGAGCCTCCCATCCACCAAGCGGGGAAATGACTGTGTTTTTGTGGTTGTTGACCGCTTTTCTAAGATGGCGATTCTGGTTGCCTGCAAGAAGAGCATCACAGCAGAGGCCACTGCCAAGCTCTTCTTTGAACGGGTCTGGGTACATTTTGGACTCCCACAAACCATTGTCTCAGATAGGAATAGTCAATTTCTCAGCACATTCTGGTCGAGCCCCTGGTCAATGTTGGACACCAAGCTAACCAAATCTGTGACCTTCCACCCTCAGACAGATGGGCAAACCGAGGTCATAAATCGAATGGTTGTGCATATCCTTCGCATGTATAATTCAAAGCACCCTCACACATGGGATAAGAGCCTTCACTATGTCCAACATAGCTACAACCGAGCCCTGCATAGCTCAACTGACCACAGCCCCTTTCAGGTGGGGTTGGGATTCCAACCATTGGGTCCCATAGATGTTGCACTTCCCCTTCCAGTCACCTCGACTGACCCATCTCCTATTCCAACTGAAGCCGAAAAAGCCACTTGGTTCATTGAGTGGATCCAACATATCCTCCAACAGGTTCATATATCCTATCGAAGTCCAATGACAAGTACAAACAATTCCATGATCAACATCGGGTGCCACATAAGTTTCAGGTGGGAGACAAAGTTTGGTTGCACTTGAAGAAAGAATGCCTTACAGGACCCCATCAGAAGCTTCACCCACTCCATTATGGGCTATACACCATCACCAAGGTCATGGGGGACAATTCTTTTGAGCTCAACATTCCTCCTTTCCTTGGCCTGCACCCAGTGTTCAACTTGGATCTCCTTCGCCCTTATTTCCCACCATTATTGGACACCTTAGACGTAGCAGAACAACTGACACCAACAGAGCTCAACCTCGACTGCATCCAACATGCATCCAATGATTATATTGTGGACACATAGATCAAGGGAAATCGACAACAAAGGATCCATCTTTATCGAGTCGTCAAAGTAGGGCAGCTCCTGCACCAAGGCAAGTGGCTCACCCGGGGCCAAATTCAACAGAAATTTCCTCATCTGATGGGGGAACTCAATGCAATGGAGACCATTGCTTCCTAGGGAGGGAGGATTGATCCATATTGATATCGGTGGCCACCCACCTTTTCCAGTTGGCTCAAAACAATTTTCTGGCATTTTTGGCAATTTACTATTTTTAGCAGTTTTCACTTTCGGGGCCATTTTGAGGGCCTAAATGAAGGTTTTTCGAGATCATCCCAACTCAATGATAGATGAAGGCATGATTGAGGCCCCAAAATGAATCTTATCGATGATACCTTTCCAACATGATATCATACGCCTAAAATGAAGATCGTATGCAAAAGTTACGGCCCCGAGAAGTTAATGTACTAACTTACCCAAATGGGGCCCACATGACTTTTGTCGCTTCATCTCCTAGGGTTAGGTTTTTGGATGTCTAGGGTTTTTGGCATTCTTGTTTATTGTAAAAGGCCTTCAGAGCCTCATTGTAATCATCTTCTTGCGAATGAGCGTAGCCGTCACATCTCTTCCCAGAGATAAGCCGCCACCATTCCATCAAGCTTGTTTCTGCTGCATTTTACAGTTTCATCTTATTTCATTATTGAATAGAAAACCAATTTTAATGTATCTATGTTATTTTGTGTTAAGACTCTGTTAATAATCTGTATTCATTTTGTTCTGCTCATAAAATCTGGATCACCCCATTTGCAAAACCATAGCAAGTATTGTGCCTTATGAACTATCCAGTTAGAGCTCCCTTCACTCTTATTATTTAAGCATAGAGGGGCTTCCGCAGTGCAACATATTAGATATCATTTTTGGGATTAACTCCGTAGTGTAAGTCATTAATCTATGACCCATATCCATGAGTATTAGTCACAACTGACCAATAATTCTCATGATTTCTTCACCCCTATGAGCATCACCTGATGCAATGAGTGCTAAGTGGATTATTCAAATCATGAGAATTATTGGTCAATTGCGACTAATACCCATGGATATGGGTCATAGATTAATGACTTACACTACGCAGTTAATCCCAAAAATGATATCTAATATGTTGCACTGCGGAAGCCCCTCTATGCTGAAAGATACATTATTACCGCAATTGATTACTTGACTCGTTGGGATGAAGATGAAGCTGTTCGATATTTTTCTACAGACACAGTAGTACAGTTAATTTTTTAGAGTATAATTACCAAGTTTGCCTGTCCTCAAAGATTGACTAGTGATCAAGGGGCTCATTTTATCAGTGACACTATCGCGACCCTCACACATGAGTTTCTGATTGAACACCATAAGATCAGTCCATACCATCCTCAAGCAAATGTAACAATTGAAACACTCAACAAGATTTTGAAATGGGTTTAACTAAAGTTTGTTGTGCCAATTGAGATGATTAGGATGAGAGAATTCCCGCTGTGTTATGGGATTACTGAAGCACTACAGAGAGATTACACAGGTATACCCTATTTCAGCTGGTATATGGATGTGAAGCAGTAGTGCCATCTGAGTTTATAACTCTGACTCTATTCATTTCGCAGGCTACTAAGATGATTTACTATGAATCCCTCGCAACACAAATTGTGGAATTAATGGAACTCGACGAAGGTAGATTCTTAGCAGATTTTCATCAAATGGTGGAAAAGAATTGAAAAAAGGCTTGGAATGATCAACATATTAAGCATAAGTTCTTTGGATGGGACTTTTTATAGTTGTGGAAATATGTGAATCCCGTGCTATTAGACTCACACAACTAGATGGTATTCTTCGTCCCCGATGGGTGAATGAAACACACTTGAATCCCTACATTTCTTCTCGGTAAATGAAATTGTGCAATGGTCCTGTACGCGAGAGTGAATGTAGTATGTAGGATTTCATTTGTTTTGTTTTTCATATTTCCTGTTAATAAAATGGTGACATGTCCGACTGTCACTTGTTGTAGATTTTAGTTGTCATTTCCACTTTGGCCAGCCTAGATATCACATTTGTGGTCGGGGAGGTCTGCATCCAATCCGTGCGTATTTAGTACCTCTCGAGTCTGGAATTTTTTCTATGTTTCTAACATGTCGTTCGTTAAGACCGTTAGTACCTCTTTATCAAATGACCCATCATTACTAGTTAAAGTCATTTAAGTCTCACCAACTGTCATTACATTTCTGGTTCACCACCAATGGATTCGTCAAAAATTATGTGTACTATGTCCTATCAACATCCACTTGGTAGGTATTCTCTCTCTTGCCCAAATCACCTCGTAGATTATGCCACGTTATGCTCGTCATATTTGATTTTAACGCTGAATTATCTCCATGATGGTTTCTTTTCATGGTTAATGCATGCCGTCACCTCTCGACGTTGTCTATAAACTCATCTTCAAACTTTAGTTCACTATTATTCTGCTTCCTCAAGTCAATTGTATACTTCGCTATGAATATTAATAATCCTTCGGTGCACTTGACCCTCTCCTCTCGACCCCCTATTGTTTTTGTCTACTATTGATGATTTTTGAATATTGGCTGGCCAGACAGCACACAGGGTACCATTCTAAAGCTTTATGTTCCTGATGATTTTGTTGATGCATGAGTTGCAGTGCTAGGAGACTTATAGGGGAAGGTCGAACACAACTTCCTCATTGACATCAATTTCTTGGATGATGACCTATTCTCCCAGATGAAAGTCAGGGTCTATTCCGATTATGTTCCATTGCCCTCGCGAGAGGTTGGTATGGAGTGGAAGGTTCCCTTTGTACCATTGCTGGAATCCACACTTATGAACTTACAAGACTTACCAGTGTTTGGGACCACAAGTGAGGTTATGCGATGTACCAAATTCCTCATTAGTCGCGTCCACAATATTTCCCTATGGCTGAACTAAGAATACCCAATTCACATGAAATATATCCGTCATCTCACAAGTCTATCCATGGAGGGTGACAATGTCACCAAGGCGTTCCAAGGATCCGAAAATCATGGTAAGAAGGGCGAGCCTACTCTCTACAACAAGTTTAATACTAGATGAGGTGGTTGAGGTTCCGTGCTTGAGCCCATTATCCTTGAACCAGTCCACTGTGCATGATACCTGATTGCCTACAAGGTTATGATGACCTACACACGCTGGGATTGCACACTAGATGCCCTCTCAGTGGTGGATTTTTGTACACAAGGATCCATCATGAACTGGTGCCACTACTTGCGAGCCGAATTACTCGAGGCTTGTGTGTATGTGCATGAGAAGGATATGTATTTCATTTATGGGTATCTTTTAGTCTCCCTCGCCATGTGGAAATGGAGGCCACCAACAATAAGGGATCTTGCAGTGAATGCAGATACGTGACTTGTGATGAGGTGTGAGCCCTAATAGGACCGAACCGATGATTCCAATTCCTCCTTTGATAACATTGCCTTTTTGCAGGGGTTTAATGACCTTGTCGGTGTTACCCAATGCATGAGCATTCCCTAGGAGCTACCAAATTGCCATAACAACAAGCTCTTGTTTCCCATGAATCGAGACAACACCTTCATTCCGCCTCTTGGTACAACAAATGAGGAATTCCATACCCGTCCATTACTGTACTAACTCACAAACAAAGCACTTGATAAGGAAGTCTTCTCTTGGCATGGACTCTTAAAACAACACAAGTGCTCCAGAGTCTCCTATCACTTCCCTTCTATCTCAAGGTGAGAGTCCCCAACCTCAACAGACATTCTAGGCTCCAACACCACTACTGCTCAGAAATGACCACTCTCTCCATCAGATTCAGATGAAGAAGATGAAGAAGAGGTTTTTCCCAGTTTAGGCCACCACCATTTCTCAATCTCCCAGATGACACCACTATTTCATGTAAGGATTTGTCCGAGGTTGTTACTACTGCATTTTATCCTAAGAAGTAACACATTAATTCTCCTTCTAAAGTCACCCTCTTGCCCATTTTCATTGATGCTATTCCCATTTCCTCCCAGCCACCCCCATATCGTACCACCCCACCCACTCCATCCTCTGTCCTCGTTCTCATCATTGATGGCCCCCACGTTACACCCAAATCCACCCCTGTAGTTGAGGTCTCTATGAACCAACCCCCTATCTCATCTGTGAAAACTCCATCATTTGTCCCTTTGTCGACTACTCAGTCTCTCGCTGACGTTGTTGCAACCCAATCTAGTGACCCCTTCATTTCGATTTCTACAATTGAAGTTCCCAAGATGCCCGAGTTTCCCCAGTGTCCATAGGTTCCAACCCCACTGGATACCCCACTATAAACATAACCCCAATCATAGTGCAAGACATAGACAAAAATCTAGGACCCATTGGGTCCATATCCAAAGAACGATGCTATGGATATCCCAGAGGACACTCAGTTTATGCATAGTACGAGTTCTGTAAAGGACCAGGTGGCAACCCTTTTGCATGACCCCCAACATTGCTGTGCCATCCTAGAAATATGATTGGAATGTGTCGATGTGATCAACATGCTGCGCTAGGAAGTCCAAGAAAATTTTTCCCATAGCCTCTAAGCTACGTCAGCTAGTCCTAATAGCATTGGAACCATTAGCAGGTCAGAACATTATGTCACTAGTGGCCAGCCACTTGTTTCACTATTCTCTATGCCTCCTCCTTCTACTAGTGTAGAGATTGACACTTGGCCTACACCACAAATGTTGACATTCATGAGGGCTTCCACTAATCAATTAGAACATAGAATCACAACAATTGAGTGCACCAATGAGGAGCTCCATCATCAAACACAACAATTGCAGGATGCCGCCTCTGCCGCTGCTTCTGTCACATAATTGGAGCATGGCTTGTGGGTGTAAGATGAATCTACTATTGTGGCTGTGTTAGACAAATTTTCTCAAGCATGGCCCTCTTTTCAATGGATAACACCAAATATACTTGAAGATATCACTCTAGTTGCACCTCCACAACAAATTGAGCTTGTTACTGGTGCCTATTCCCAACTAGCTACACAGATTGATACCCTGCAACATGAATTAACTGCTATCAAACTAAAAGAAATGGAGAAACCCAAAGAAATGATGTAAAGGCTTACACACGTAATTGTGAAGGGTAATCTAGTTTTTTCCTCACTTCATTCCCATGCTGATGAATGTTGTCGGCTCTTCGACATGGTCAACGAATGGGTCGATTTTCTAGAACGACACAACCAACCAATTGCATAATTGCATGCACAACTCAATAAAATGCATGAAAAATCCATAGCTATGACTGACCATGTTGAGCAGGCCACTAAGTTTGCAGAAATTCAGGCCGAATATGAATGATTGGATGCACTGGATGAATCCACCACGACTGCAAAGAAAGAGATTCAAAACTTCCGACTCATAGTGTAAGAAGAATATATTCAAATGCAACAAATTGAATTCATTTATAAAAAAAAATGGAGTACTCTCTTGGTCATGAAGCAAGAGGAGCCCAATGTGACTGCCACTAAAGAATTTGTTACGTGAGCCTCAATTTTGGAAAGGAAATGGCAGGACCGCGTTGAGCACTATGACCATTTTCATGAGTAGGCTCTCTCCATTGTATCGAAGTTGGACCCTCCATTTGTGAAAGGAAAGGTAAAAACAAGCATGTTGACTTGGGATGAGTCAAAGGTTATGTTCGGGGCAGGTTGGGCACTTCATTTTTGAAGAGAACCTGATTTTGCGGGAAAGGACAAAGTTTTGCGGGAAAGTGAAATAACACACCAAAAGATTGGAAGTGACGAAGAACAGCTAGGATAAGTAGAAGATTTAACTGCAAGTGTGACAACAGTGAAAACATATCATGCACCAACTAGATGAGCAAGTGGAAAGAGCCAGAAGTTTTGAGTGTAGGCAAAGAGAAAGAGGGAAAAACAACATTCCACGGAATCAAGAAAAGACAATAACAAAATCAAGAAGTCAAGAAGCTCCTCAGGGAAAACTAAAAATATGGGAATATGTAATGGGAAAGGGTTGGTTGGTTATTATTCATATTATGCACTATTAGACTATTGCTAGTATTACTGTTGCTTTCTCTGTTACCAAGATATCACCATTATTGCTATTAGGTCTGGTGCGATAAGCTAATGTAATGTGTTTTGGGGGAATATCTATGCTTTCACCGTAGCAAGAGAGTCTGTAAAGGGTATGGGAACATAGAAAGTAATGTATAAGGTATGATAGAAGGATATACTCAAGGATCACACATTCTGAGATATTGATAATACAAGAGATCATTTGGTCCCTAAATTTTTTGGTTGCGATGTGTATGACTCTGTAGTTTATTCATTGCATGATTACTTTTGTATTTTATATTTGGTATTTAACCATTAACTTTGACGTATGGACTTGTGTTTGTGATAATAAATCTGATTAATATGATGTCTCTGCTGTTTTAGACTCTTGGTGATATAATTCTTTATATTTTAAATCATGGATCTACATTATGTTGCACCATATTTGATGATGCATCCTCTTTGATTCACTTCACCTCACACAAGTCTTGACTGCACTTTGGGTGAGACCTCCTTCCCTTGTGGAAGGTTGAATATGCGAGTGCTGCTAGACTACAATGATATCTTTGTTGGTAACCTATGAGAACCCAGTCTCCAATTTTTCACCAAACCTGGGCGACAGTTAAAGAATGTTGTTTGAGATTGGATTTTGGGTTTGCAGCTGGTGGAAAACTGTGGGACATAAATATTGCATTTCCAAGTTTCAATAAATTTTATGAGGTAATAATTCTATTTTTAAAGGAACCCATTCTGAGGTCTTCTATTTTTAAAGGAACCCATTCTCAGGTCTTCTATTTTTAAAGGAACCCATTCTCAGGTCTATTGCATAATAGATGAGAAATAATACTGTAATGTACCTTCACATCAACGAAAAATCTAAGGTTTTCTAGTCTGAAATTTTCATTGATAAAAATGACATTCAAATAAAATTTCCACAATATAGATCATTTAAAAAACCCTTCTTAAGTATAATAACAAAGTTTGGCATTATAACTCACTAGTGCACACTAGTCAACCTTCAAGATTTCAATTCAATTGTAAACTAGCATTCAAAAATGTTACACATGCATCGTTTCCAAGATGATAAGACTTGTGAAATAATGACATTCCAAATCACGATAAGTATATACATTTATTTCACATATCGAACCCATCTCAAAGGTTTATCAAATAGACTCTACTCAACAATCTCATAGAATTTCCTGATTAAAGGGCTTATTCACCTTCAAGGATGATCTACAACCACTTTAAAATTTAAAACAACATCTATAGCACATCTGTTGCAATTGTTAGATTAGTATCAAATTCTATAGGCGATCCGTAGCAACCACTATAAGTGATTTGTAGAAATTGCTACATATCTAATAAGCAACACGTATCTTTGAAATTACATTTTGGGTATTTGATATTTTTGGATGGTGTTTCCATATCAATGTAGGGTTTCCCTTTACAAAAATCCTAGTGACTGAGTTCAATGATTTTAATTTATAGAAAAATCATTGCATACAACATCTACACGTGTTTCGTTACCAATTCTATAGGTTTGATAAACAACATGTATCTCTTAAATTACAATTTGGGTAATTGAGAGTTATGGTGGATGTGTCCATCTCAATGTAAGTTTCTTCTCTACCAAAAATCATGTTTACATATATCTCTAATTTTTATTTATAAACAAATCATTGTATACAAAAATTATGCGTGTTCTATAGCAAATTCTACACACATGATAAGCATGTTGAAAGATTGTTTGTCATTGATGTCAACCCTTGAAGAAGTTTGGTAGCCCCAAAGGTATGGTAATGGAACCCATAGTTGATCAAGGAAAAATGTCATGAAGGACAATGTAAATGCAGGTAACTCACTCATGGATGGATAGTCCTTGTCATGTCGTTTTCGATGATAGGTGGTACGCCACATGCGTAGTTCCTCACAGTTGAGGATTTATGACCTTGTGAAGTTAGAAGCCCCAAAGAATGGTCAAGAAGCCCCTAGTTGGATACAAGTCTTTAATGAAAGGGTAAAGTGGTTGTAACAAGGAAGTTAAGAAGCCCCTGAGTTTAATGAAAGAGGTTAACTAGTAAAAGTATAAATACCCATCAAGGAGTCTTTCATAAGTACAATTCACACATATTGCTATTGATTATCTATCTTGTGAAGAAATTTTGATCTTTTGGCGAATCTGAGGTTGAGTCCAAGGTAGCAAGTCTGAAGTTGCAAAGGAAGGTCAAAGGTGGAATTCTCATAGTTGCAGTAAATGTGAGTAACCTTAGTTTATGAGGTATCCAAGGGTTACAGGTAAGAAGAGCATGGATATACATGGGTTTTAGTGGACAAAAGTGTGGATATCTGTGGGTAGTAGAAGAGGAAGTCTCGGTTCTGTGAAAATCTCATGAAAGATTGGGTAATGCTAGTACCAGGTCCCTGAAGTCAGAAGTAATCCTACATATCAGATTTACTATGTATCAGGTCAGTTATAGAGGTACTGTTATGATTATGTGCTTGTTGTATTTGGTTATGGTATGATACATTCTTGAGGTATTTTTGGTTTGGAATATGATCGAGGAACATATTGGCTACATGGTTGATACAGGTATATTCTAGTATCTGGTTATGATATGACTGATATGGTTCAACTTTGAGATGTGGATGTATGGTTGAGGTATACACTTGGCATATGGTGGCATATGCATGGGGTACATGCTTTGGTTCTATGAGACTCCTCATTGATGACATGGTACGAGTCTATACATGATTGATGCTATGGTATATGGTACTTGTTTTATATGTGATTGATGTTCTAGTACATGGTACATGATTATGGTATGGTTTATACATTGATGCACATGTTGGTACAAAATTGATGGATGATATAGTACAAGTTTTGGTATATCATAGATTAATGGAACATGTTACAGGTTGATGGTACAATTATAGTGACAGGTTGGATACAGTGACATGTTATAGGTTGATGAGACAGTGGTAGTGGTAGTGATTGTGGTAGTGACAATTGGTCTACACTTATATTTTAGGGTGATACGACGGGGCAAGGAGATAGGTTCGTAGCCTCCTTCTGGTTGGATCCAGAGAACAAAGGGATTTGAAGCGTCCTTCAGGTTGGAGCCCGAGAATCAGGGAGTTGTAGCCTCCTTCTAGTTGGAGCTAGATAATACAAGGAGTTGTAGCTTCCTTCAGGTTGGATCCTATAAATAGGGGGTCGTAGCCTCCTTCCAGTTGTAGCTGGAGAATTGGGAAGTTGGTGCTTCCAATGAATTTATTGTTTTTATAAATAAGAGAAGCATTCTGTGGTTTTATCCCATTTGGGTTTGCACGTAAATTCTGGTGTACTGTGTTTCTCTGGATGTCTATTATGCTCTGTTGATTTATACTGCTCATGATATATTGATGATATGCTACTGATGATGTTAATGATCACATATTGTGGTTAAAAGTGATAAAAAAGTGCTCATACTGATTCACCCCCCCTCTCAGTATTCCAACAATTGGGATCAGAGAAAGTCCTTCAAGAAAACATTTAACCACTAGAAGGAGATCATGGAGTCCACTAAGTTTGGGGCACCAATATTTGATGGAAAGAACTATGCATTTTGGAATAAAAGGAATCAAACCTTTTTACAGGCACAAGGATTTGATGTTTGGAAGTTAGTAGTAAATGTATATGCAACACCAACCACTCCCACAACTGACAAATATGGAAAGAAACTTAGTGAGAACGAATCAAAGGATAAAGGCACCATTCTGAACAGTTTGGATGATTTAGTATTTGTTAAATTTATGCATTGAAAGATCACAAAGAATATTTGGGATAAACTTCAAAATATTTACGAAGAAGATACCAAATTCAAGGGAGCTAAGCTTCAAACCCTTAGAGCTAAGTTTGAGCAAATGAAGATGAAAGAAGATGAATACATTGCAACCTACTTTCTACGAGTTGACGAAACAATAAACACTATTAGAGGACTGGGAGAAGAATTTGATGAGTCAATGGTTATTCAAAAGGTTCTAATATATCTACCTATAAGATTTGATCCTAAGATATCATCCCTGTAAGAAAGAACATATCTTGATGGTTTGATCATGGACAAGCTACATGGAATATTCACAGCTTATGAAATGAGGATATAACAAGAGAAACCAATCATGAAGGAAGCAACGTTCAAAGCATCCAAGAAGATGAAGAAGAATAAAAATAAAAATTCAAAACCATATTGTAGTTGCAATGATGATTCAAAGGAAGATGAAAAAGTGACAAAATTCATAAGGAAGTTAAAAAGAGGAATCGACAAGTACAAATGTATGCTTCCATTGAAATGTTTTAATTATGATGGTATTGGTCATTTTTCTTCTAAATGTTCTTATGCTAAGAATAAAGGCAACGATGAAGAAGAAGATCCTAAGAATAAAAAGGAAAATCAAAAGGGAGAAAAGGGAAGGACCAAAAATAAAATCTTCAATAAAAGTTTCTACTCAAAGGAAGACAAATCTTCATCAGACGAGGATGATGATAATGCCAATGATTCAGAAAGAGTACTCTTCATGGAAGTAGAAGACGATGAAGAAGATTCCAAATATTCTGAAGAAGAAGGTGAAGTCGATCTCGAAGCATAATTAATCAGTTCCTTAGAAGAAATAGGGAAAGAAAAAAAAAATCAAGTCACTCAAGGTAGAGTTAAAGAAGAAATAAGGATCTCAAAATTCCAAATGAGAAGAAGTTGAGAAGATAATATTGAAGTTAAAGATCCGAGTAGAAGAAGAAATAAGGATTGAAGAAACACTCAGAAGTCAGTTAGAAGAAAAGGAGAAGATGATTGAAATATTGGAAGCATAAATAGTCACTCTAAGAAAATATCTTCAACAATAGAATAACACCAAAATATAGGATGAGATCATCAACAACCAAAGGCCATACTATGACAGTTCCGGGATAGGATAAGACCAAATTCATACCAAGAAAGGTTCTAGCTCCATGACAATAGATCATGAAGCAGAACAAAGCACCTATGCATAAATAGTTATAGGCACTCAAGAAGAAAATCACAGAGGAACTGGACCACCTAGAAGATTCAGAACATAGAACCAAAAATCAGTAGCATCTAAAGAAGAAGAAGGTTTCAGAAGAGCAACACCATTCAAAAGATGCCCTACATCCAAGTATCAATTTTTTTTTATTGGTTTATGCTATTGTTTTCATAATTTTGGTCACAAAGCTGCAAACTATAGAGACTATACCAAGAATATAAGAAAATATGAAGGCTATTCCAACAAAAGTTATCCCAAAAAGTCATATGAAGCATAGAATATAAATCACAATAGTTTTGGTTCACTAAGTAATGAAATGGAGTGCTACACGTGCAAAATTTTTGGACACATGGCCAAAGATTGTAGACTAATTGTTCATCCAAGGGAACCAAATTAGAACATAAACAATTGCAAATATGAACCAGAAAGGATATGCAAAAGGAAGCAAGATCAATTGAACATTGACGAATGCTTGCTTGCTTTACAAGATCAACACAAGAAAAGTGGGTGGTATGTTGACAACGGTTTTTCAAAGCATATGAAAGGTGACAAGAATAGGTTTCTTACACTAAAGAAGGAGCAAGCTGGATCAATTTCATTTGGAAATGATAACTCAACCATGATTATAGGAAGAGGCACAATCAAGCTTGGAAGTGAAGATGCCAAGGAAGAAAATGTTCTACTGGTCAAAGATATGAATCACAATCTTCTAAGTGTAAGTCAAATGTGTGATCAAGGTCAAAAAATTTTGTTTGACCAAAAAAAATGTGAGATAAGGAAATAAGGATCAAGAAATTTGGTGGCTACAGCTAGAAGAAATCCAAACAACATATATGTCCTGAATGAAATTGGAAAGGAAATATGCTTCTTAGGAAAAGAAAATGAAAGTTGGTTCTGGCACAAAAGGATGGGTCACATAAACTTTGATAACCTTTTTAAAATCAACAGAAAGGAAGCAGTGAAATAAATGCCTAATATATCGAAGCCAACAAATACTCTATGTGAGCATTGTCTAGAAGGAAAACAAACCAGGACCAAGTTCAAATCAAAAGAGTACTCCATGACAAAACCATTGGATATTGTACACACTGACCTATGTGGACCTACAAGAGTGAATAGATTAAATGGAAAACAAAACTTTATGGTACTGGCTGATGACTACAAAAGAATGGCTGCAATTTTCTTTCTAAGGAAGAAGTCAGAGGCATTCAAACACTTCAAGATATACAAAGATATGGTTGAAACCGAGATGGATTTGAAAATAAAGTGTTTGAGATAAAAAAATGGAGGAGAATTCAAATCAAAATAATTCATGGATTTCTGTGGTGAACATGGAATAAAGAGACAGTTCCTGGGAGCCAGGACACCTCAACAAAATGGAGTTGTCGAAAGGAAGAACAAAACAATATAGGAAATTGTGAGAACCATGTTTAAATATTCCAAGTTGAGAGACATCTTTTGGGAACAAGCAATACATACAATAATTCACATCCTAAATAGAGGAATGCTTAGAAGTAACAATGATAAGTCTCCCTATGAGTTATGGAAAGGAAGACCAGAAAATGTGAAGCATTTCAGAGTATTTGGAAGCAAATGTTATATCAAAATATAATACAACAGACTTGGAAATTTTGACTCTGGAGTTGATAAGGGTATACTAGTTGGATATTCAAGCAAAAGCAAAGCATATAAATTCTTCAGTCCAAGACTCAATAGAATCATGGAAAACATCAATGTAATGATTGAAGAGACAAATGTATGGAAGTCCAAAGAAGGAAACAAAGATTCAAAAGTACAGGATAATGAATAAGATCTGAAAGAAGAAGAAGTAGAAGACGAAGAAGAGGAAGAGCAACCAAAAATAGAACAAGAGGAAGATGAGCAACAAATACCTCCTAAGATACCTAGCCGAAGAGTACAGAAAAATCATTCACTAGAGAAAATTATTGGGAATAAATATGCGGGAGTTGAAACCCGAAGAAGAATTCTTTCACCAGAAAAACAACACCTAGCATTGTTATCTACATTTGAACCAAACCATTTTGAAGAGGCTAGAAAAGATGAACACTGGATCAAGGCTATGGATGAAGAATTGGATTAGATAGAGAAGAATGGAACATAGGAATTGGTTCCAAGACCAAAGAACAAGAACATGATTGGTACAAAGTGGGTTTTCTGAAACAAACACAATGAGGATGGACATGTAACTAGAAACAAAGCAAGATTAGTATGCAAAGGATACACTCAAATTGACGGTATAGATTTTGAAGAGACCTTTGCACTAGTTGCTAGGATGGAAGTAATTAGATTGATCTTATCCTATGCATGTTCCAAAAGAATCAAGGTATATCAGATGGATGTTAAGTCAACCTTTATTAATGGAGAATTAGAGGAAGAGGTCTACATCGAACAACCCAAAGTATTTCTACTGTCAGAAAGGGAAGATTATGTTTATAGGCTGAAGAATACATTATATGGACTCAAACAAGCCCCCAGAGCATGGTATTCAAGATTGGAAAAATATCCACAACAACAAGTATTAAGGAAGGAAAATGCAGACAACAACCTCTACATAAAAGTGGATCCAAAAAGTATATTGATAATTGAATTTTATGTAGATGAAATCATCTTCGGAAGTGATGATGACATGATGAGTTAGAATTTTTCCAGGGATATGAAAAATGAGTTTGAAATGCCTTTGCTTCGGGAGTTGAATTTCTTTTTGGCTTACATATATGTCAGCGTGATAAATGTATTTTCATCTCTCAGACCAAGTTTATCATAGAAATGATAAAGAAGTTTGGAATGGAAGATTGTAATCCTGTGAGTACTCCTATGCAAAACACTTGCAAGTTAAGAAAGGATGATGATTCTAAGGATGCAGATCAGAGAATCTATAGATCGATGCTTGGAAAATTACTCTATGTGACAATGTCAATATCAGATGTGATGCAAGTAGTTCGACAAGTTGCGAGATTTCAAGCAACACCAAAGGAAACACATGTCATGGAAGTAAAAATAATAATCAAATATCTCAAGGAAACAAAAGATTTTGGATTATGGTATCCAAAAGGGAATGATCTATCTTTGATAACCTACACATATGTAGATTGGGCAGGAAACATTGATGATAGAAGAAGTACAAGTGGATCATATTTCTACTTGGGTGAGTGTCTGGTATCATGGTTGAGCAAAAAACAATCATCAATATCTTTGTCCACAAGAGAAGCATAATACATTGCATCAACAAAATTTTTCACTCAGGTTATCTAGATGAAGCAAACCTTGCAGGATATACAAGTGAAGTATGATGATCCCATTTCAATACTCCATGATAATACCAGTTCCATTCGTATCTCCAAGAATCCAATGATGCATTCCAAGATGAAACACATTCCGATCAAGTATCACTTTCTATGGGAAAAAGATACAAAGAAGAACATCAAGCTAGAGTACATTGGAAGAAAAGAGCAGATTGCAGATATCTTCACCAAATCTCTTCCGAGAGAGAATTTTGAGTATCTTCGACAAAAACTTGGAGTAGTTTCTGCCCCACAATGATCCACACGACATCCAACATAGTTATATAGGGGGAGAGAATTAGAAGACATGAAGAATACAAGTAAATACACTTTTGAATGATTTTCATATACATTAGAGATTTACACAAGGTATCACGATGAAGAGAAAGAAGAGGCTTGCAGACAGGGGGAGGAACCCAAAGGAGAATTAACCTTTGCCATTGATGTCAAAGGGGGGGAGAAAGGAAATAAAGGCATGAAAATGAAGAGAAAGAACAGATGCATGAAGACATGGGAGATTTGGTCACAGAGGGACCGATGGTCACATGGGGAGCATGAGTGTTCCCATGCCATCAATGTTGCATCAATGACAAACATGGAGATTTTTGAAAGATTGGTTGTCATTTATGTCAACCCTTGAATAATTCCAGTAGCCCCAAAGGTATGGTAATGGAACCCATAGTTGATCAAGGAAAAAGGTCATGAAGGATAGTGTAAATGAAAATAACTCACTCATGGATGAAAATTCCTTGTCATTTCATTTCCGGTGATAGGTGGTGCGCCACGTAGTTCCTCAAGGTTGAGGAGTTATGGCCCTATGAAGTTAGAAGCCTGGAAGAATGGTCAAGAATCCCCTAGTTGGTTACAAGTCTTTAATGAAAGGTTAAAGTGGTTGTAACGAGGAATTTAAGAATCCCCTAAGTTTAAGGAAATGGGTTACCTAGAAAAAGTATAAATAACTCTCAAGGAGTCTTTCATAAGTACAATTCACACACATCTCTATTGATTATCTATCTTGTGAAGAACTTTTGATCTATTGGCGAATATGAGGTTGAGTCTGAGGTAGCAAGTTTGAAGCTGCAAAGGAAGGTTCAAGATGGAAGTATTGAAGTTGCAGAAAATATGAGTAACCCTAGTTTCTGAGGTATCCGCGGGTTACATGTAAGAAGAGAATGAATGTATGCTAGTTGCAGTGGTTAAAAGCATGGATATCCATGGGTATTAGAAGAGGAAGTCACAGATATGTGAAAATCTCATGAAATATTGGGTAATGCTAGTACCCGGTCCCTAAAGTCAGAAGTAAGCCTACATGTAAGATCTATTGTGTATCAAGTCAGCTACAAAGGTATTGATATGCTTATGTGCTTGTTGTGTTTGGTTATGGTATGATACATGCTTGAGGTATGTTTAATTTGGCTTATGATTGAGGGACATCTTGGTACATGGTTGATAGAGGTATATTCTAGTATCTGGTTATGATATGAATGTTATGGTTCAACTTTGAGATTTGGATGTATGGTTGAGCTATAAACTTGGTGTGTGGTGGCATATTCATGGGGCACATGTTTTGGCTCTATGAGACTCCTCATTGATGATATGGTAGAGGTCTATAAAGTATTGATTCTATGGTATATGGTATTGGTTTTATATGTGATTGATGTTCTAGTACATGGTACATGATTATGGTATGGTTTATACATTGATGCACATGTTGGTACACAATTGATGGATGATATGGTACATGTTTTGGTATAACACATATTAATGGTACAGGTTATAGGTTGATGGTACAGTGACAGTGACAGGTTGGATATAGTGACAGGTTGATGAGACAATGGCAATGAAAGTGACAGTGACAATGACTGTGGTAGTGACAATTGGTCTACACTTATATTTTAGGGAGGCAAGACGGGGCAAGGAAAGGGGGTCATATCCTCTTTTCGGTTGGAGTTGAAGAACACAGGGAGTTGAAGCTTCCGTCAGGTTAGAGCCTTAGAATCAGGGGGTTGTAGCCTCCTTTTGGTTGGAGCCAGAGCATTCATGGAGTTTTAGATTCCTTCAGGTTGGAGCCTGTAAATAGGGGGTCGTAGCCTCTTAGTTGTAGTTGGATAATTGGGAAGTTGGTTCTTCCAATGAATTCATTCTTTTGATATATAAGAAAATCATTCTGTGGTTTTCTCCCATTTGGGTTTCCACATAAATTCTGGTGCATTGTGTTTCTGTGGATGTATATTATGATATGTTGATTTATAATTATCATGATATATTGATGACATGTTGCTAATGATGTTAATGATTACATATTGTGGTTAAAAGTGATAATAAAGTGCTCATACTGATTCACCCCCCCTCTCAGTATTCCAACAAAACATCCTATATATATTAAAGTATGATTTGGGTATTTGATATTTTTTCCAAGTGTGTCTATTACAATGTAAAAATTTACTCTATAAAAAATAACATTAACCCAGATCACATATTGTAATATACACTCAAATCAGTATATGCCTAAGTTTATATGCATGCCCAAAACTCAATAATTTTGTTTTGCCAAGGATACATACAATCTTTGAATTGAACCGCTGTTTGAGGGTTGAGCAAGGTATGAATTTTAGATCAAATAACCCTTCCAACTCATTTAAAAGGGTTCATGCTATATATATGCATCTATACACTATGCAATTTTTCTAGGGAACATAACATTCACCAACGGGAAAAATATTTATATTTTAAATTTTCAAGTGTAAACCTCTTATCAACCTAGTATAAAATTCATGATATTTTTCATAATATCCCTTTTTAATGGGTAGAGGTTTCATTCTCTCAAATTAATTGGTAAAACACTCAGTAAAGATTAATTTTCTCATGCATAGACACTCAAAAAACAACTAGATACAAAACATGCACCTACAAGAAAATTGTTTCCAGAATTTCCAACCTTTTCAAAACATAAAATTTAGCAACTCATTAGGGGGTTAGATAGGGATTATAAATTATATATATAAACCTTGAATGGAATATAAACCATTCTTTCACGTAGTTTTTATGCCAAATAGTTAGAATTTATGATCCTACCAATGTTTTTCTACACATAATTTGCAAGCTAATGAATTTATTATTAATAGTAATCATTTTCTCATCATCATATACATAATTTTAATAACAAGTTTTCATAATAATGAATTCATTGTAATGATCATTCTAGAATTTTAAATTATTAAAAGATTTTAGAGAAAGTACACTTATTTTTTCTAAAATCTAGATTCCAAGCAATTGATTGAGACAAAACAATTTTTGACCCAACCATAGGTAGTCCTCTATGGAAAACTCACCCTAGATAGGCTATAAGAACATCAGAAAGAAGAAGGAAAAATCATGATTCTCTCAAGTTATTATTTCAATCCCCCAAAACATGAAAGATCAACCAAACAACCCCACTGTTGAGTAATTTTACCTATCTCTCAATCAGACCAGCTTTGGCACTCACAATACTTATCCCAGACAACACAAGGAAGGGAATTACTTCTATGCTCAATAGTTCCTCAAAATTTCTCTTCCCTCTAGTGATATTTAGTGTGTGGATAGAAAGCACAACATCTATCCATTTTTATATTGAAGTCCAACAACAGTTTCTTGGTTCTTGGATAATTTTATGATCACCTTTCTCTTGGAATAATAATGTTGTCTTTTAAATCAACTTGGCATAGATGGTGTTATGCTACCACTTCTAGTGGCCAGTGGTGTAATGATAGTTGTGGGTGAAATAATTTCTAAAAGCTCAGTAACTATACTAGGGGTTTTATTTCCCTCAGTCACATTTTTAACCCGCGACTCAATAATTTGAGCTTTTGGAGTGTTCATTTGATCAATAGATATTGTATCATTTCCCTCTTTTGGCACCCCTGTTCCAATATCATTTTTCATATCCATTGTTTCCTCTCTACCTTGTCTTGAACTCTGCACTTGCTGATTGTTGTAATAGTGCCCTATTTTGTACCCGATGACATTAAAATTTGAATACATTTGCTTTGATTATCAACTAGTACTTCCTTCTCTTTCTGAGATATTTCAATCTTATCTTGCTAACTCTGTTCAGGAATAGGTTTCTCATGAAAATGGTTTTCCTTATTTTTCTCTTCACTGATATCCTTAATATCCTTTGGCTCATTACTCTTCTCTGGATCAACTGGAATACTTTATAGATTAACACTTCTTATAATCCTCTATTGAAAGAATTCCTTTTTCCTTTCTTCCTGGAAATTTTGAAATTTGGCCTTATATTCTTTATTGTGTAAACAATAGATTTTATACAATACTTGGTTATAATTTTCAACCCTTCAAAAAATAGAACCAAAAGGGGATTCTTCATGTACATAAGATTTGGTATACATGGCTGATTTTAAGTGTACATTGACAATATCCCTGGGATCATGCCTGTAAAAGATGATGCTATATAGCTAGACATATTCTATCATACTAGCCTCTACCCAAGCATGCTTTTGGTCTAATAAAGAATATATTCCTTATTTCATAGGAAAAGTAGGCCAAAACTTCTTTGAATTTTGACTTAATTGTTTGGTAATCCTAGTGACAATTGTTTGATATGCAATCTCCCTGAGTGCTAACTTGTCAGGTATGAATCTGGACAACAAATGAGGTCCCACACCACATCCATATATTTTGAAGTAGTATAAGTATTCATGAATATACCAATCTCCTATATTCTCAAGAACATTCTTTGTCTCCTTACAAATCCTTGGAGCTAATTCATTAAAAAAAATATGTAAAGGGGCCATGAAATATTCACATATATCATAGAAATGATTCTTACATTTCTTGTTCCATAACATTGAGCAATAAATATGGATTGGTTTTTCATTTGGTGACAAACTCCATTTCATTAGTGGAAAAGGAATAGTGGCACATACAACATCTACTAGGTAGGCTAACATGAAGAAGCCAACACCAAATCCTGGAGGGGATTCTAATGATTTCTTGACTACTTGCAGGATGTTAGGAAACCAGATTTGTTCCCAGTTAAATATTTTCCCGTCTTTAACACTTTGATATAACAGGGGAACCCATTCCAATTTGAAATACTGTGGGTTTTTCTCACCACAAATTCTACATATCGGAGTAATGAAAATCATATGTGGCCTTTTGAAAGTTTTAAATGGACACAATTTGTTTAGTCATATCTTGATGGAATTTAGGTCATAACACTAGTTTTTAATCAATTCAACCATTTCCCTTTTCTTGGATTTTAACTTATTTTCCTCAAAATTATGTAAAAATTGTTTACCTAAGTAGTTTTCTAGAGTTTCTATCTTATACATCTTAGAAATATCATCTTTTCTAAACGATCCCACCACTTTCTGTGTATGATTGACTATTTTACATGTTTGAATGTGATATGAGAAATTATCCAATGTACCATGTCGTAATATGGAAGAATAACTAGTTTGGAAGCTACCTTATGGAAGCCTGATATTTGGATGTCTTTGAAATCATAATCATTTGATTCATATTCATCTTCAAAATTGCCATCTTCCAAAAAATCATAAATTTCATCCAAGTATGGACAATTCTTTAACCCTCTCATGTGGGTTGTATCTGAATAAAAAAATGCATCTGGGTTCTGTTCTTCACTGTATTATCTACCCCTAGGTTCTTCAATTTTCATCTGATTCTTGTTCGGGATTGGGTGTAACCTTGTGTGGAACAAATAATAGAGTATGTAGAATAATAAAAGAGAAACAAATTTACAGAATATTGATGGAATCTAAAGACACCATTACAACACTTAAGCACAACACATAATGATAAAAAAATCACAATGCATATTGGACATATTTAAATGTATTACATTAAATATTATAATGACCCACCGATTCCTTTATTTATAGTCTTTTCCACATTTAACCGTCGATAGTTGGAGCAAATCCCAGGAGTCGGTGAAGTCGAATAACGAATATGAACTTCAAAAACATTTGATACCAAGGTGAGAGGTATCCTTAATATAATGAACTATCATTTTGACATCTTTCCAATGGATTTATTTGGGATCCTGCATAAGCCGAGAAACCAGACTAATAAAAAAAGAGATGTCAGGTCAATTGTGAGTAAGATAGATAAAACTACCGACTAGTTGTCAAAATAGAGTATCATCGACTGGAGGAGACTGACATGTTTTACTCAGATTAACTCTAGATTGAAAAGGAGTTGCACATGGACTACAATATTCCATATTAATACATGTCAAGAGATCCATTACATATTTAAATTGAGAAATGAATAAACCATCAGTCAGAGGTAATACTTGAAGACCCAAAAAATAGTGTAGAATACCAAGATCTATCATATCGAAGGATTCAATAAGTTGTTTCTTCAATATAATAATGAGATCAATTGTATTTCCAATTATGACAAGGTCATCAACATATACAACAATAATCAAGGCATTTCCATGAGTATGGAGTACATATAAACTATGATAAGATTCACAACGTTTGAAACCAATATGGAGAAAGAAACGATCGATCTTAGCATACCAAATTATGGGAGCTTGCTTCAAACCATAAAGAAACTTCTGAAGTTGAAAAAAAAGATTATAATCTGTCACAAAACTGGGTGGTTGTTCCATGAACATTTCCTTAGATAATTAACCATGAAGGAAGGCACTTTTCACATCCATCTGGTGGATCTTCCATCCAAAACAAGCAGCAAGGGAAAGAATCTATCGAACATAATTCATCTTTGTAGCAAGGAAAATTTCTCAGTGCAGTTGATTTCTTCTTGTTGAGAAAATAATTTCATGACCAAGCGAGCTTTATGACTCTCAACAACACATTCAAAGGTAAATTCGGTCTTGTAGATCCATCAACATTTCACAATGTTCTTCCCTTAAGGTCGAGGAACTAAATCCAAAGTATGATTCTTTAGAAGAGAATCCATATTAGTATGCATAGCTTGTTCCCATTCAAGTTGGCCATGTGCATCTAAGTATGTAACATGATGACAAGTTTCAAGAACACAAGTCATCAAGGAAACACTGACATGTTTCTTCTAAATGCGAGTTTGTCGTCCTGAAGAAATATAATCAACATCAGGATCAACAACTTCAATAATATTAACAACTCATCTGGGTAGGTAAGAAGGAAGTGAACTAATATCCATTATGGAAGGTTGATCGGAAGAAGGAACAATTTCAATCGAAGGAGATGGAGGACCAATTGAAATTGAAATCGACTGATTAGTTGACTTGGGAATAAAGTTTGATGAACCAGTCGAAACAAGAACAAAGTTTGACTGTCTAGTCGAAGTACTGTAAAATGGAATAGGAGAACCATTGTCGGAAAGAACATCAAAGGGACCATCATATAGTAAGCTAGAGGAAGCATGAAAAAACTTAATTCTTGAAGACTTCTCATCAAAAAACACATTTCTTCTAATAATGATATGTCATTTGACAGGGTCAAATAGTCGATAGGATTTAGACTCTTCGGAGTAGCCTATTATGATACAATCATGAATCTTTTCATCTAACTTCTTCTTGTAATCATCTGGAATATGATCCCAGGCAACACATCCAAATATGTGGAGGTGGAAAACAAAGGGATTTATTCCACTCCATTTCTCCACTGGAGTCATAGAATGATCAATCCACATGGCACCTTGGGCTGTGGCCACATCAATGTCCTTTTACCCCTTTGACTTTTTGACTTTGACCTTTTTGGCCTGAACTTTGACCAACCATAACGTTTGCATACGAACTCCATTTGATGCACCATTTGCACCATTGGAAAGCTAATGATGAGCTCTACGCAATGATTCCATTTTATTGATCATTAGAGATGGTTAAATTTTGAGCATTTGTGGATCCCCTGGGACCTCTGTGAGCATTTCAGACCCTTCTAGACCTCTGTGAGCATTCCTTAGATCCTCCTGGATCAATATATCCTGTCTAGATAACATAGTTAAAACCATTTAAAACAAAAAGATCAATCTTCGAACCATATTCAATATCTAACATATCTGATCTGATCCATAGGTTACAATCAACAAATCACCAGCCTAGATTCAATCACAAATAGATCCGTCTCAATAGAATTTGCAGACAACAAGTGAGGTATAAACCAATCATTTTGATACCATGTTGGGGATTGGGTTTAACCCTGTGTGGAACAAATAGAAGAATTTGCAGAATAATCAAAGAGAAATAACTTCATAGAAGATCGATGGTGTCTAAAGACACCGTTATATCACTTAAGTACATCAAATTGTGAGTAGAAAAACACAATGAATATTGGACATATTGACTTGGATTACATTACATATGATAATGATCCATTAGGTCCTTTATTTATAGTCTCAATATCTAATCCACTTTATTTAAAGATGGAATATCTTCTTCACATATAACCATCGGTGGTTGGAGTGGATCCCAGGAAGTTTTCACTGACTAGTTGGCTAGTCAAATTAGCTCGACATGAACATCCATGTGTCCAACTCGTAGTCAATTGATCGATTAAATTGATTTGATTGCTAGTCAATTGTTTGATTCACATGCTAATCAACTATTCGATCGACTTATGTTGACTTCCGATTGATCACTCGACCGACTATTTCTAATGGTCAGTTGACCGTCTGATCGACTGACTCCAAGAGAAGTGTGATGAACCATTAGAACCTGAGGTTCCAACACTTATCTCTTCACTTGGTCTCAATAGGTTTTCCCTATTTTTCCCTTCCTTTCCTTGGCATCTTTGCTGCAAAAGAATTAAATTAAAAGGAAATTACTCCAAATGCTTAACAATTTTTAAATACATTAACCAACAATAAAAGAATCTATCAAAATTCTTACCAAAGAAAATAACTTCTGAAATAAATTCAAGCTTGTTTCCAAAGTTAACAAAGTTCGCGCAAAGTATTCAAATGTAAGGATAATCTAATGACTGGAGTTCAACAGTGCATAACAAACATTTTTATCGTGGATATGAATGAATTTTAAAGATTTTGAAATGACAAACAATAATTTTGATTTATTTCATGCATGGTGGATTAGTGTCCAAATTTAAAAAAATTTGATGCTTTGCATTTAATTGAGTAACCAGAGGAAACACTGTACTTAGTCATTAATTGAATGTAGTTGTATCTAGGATGTTAAGCATGTAGGAATATCTAGGACATGGAAAATGTAACCTTTTAACTCAACCCAGATCTAGATATAACCCTTTACGAAAGTATCTGGTATCCTCATATGGTCTGGATCCAGATACAATTATAAAAGGTTCTTTATAAAATGTATCCAGTATTTGAGCATCCGATGATAGGTGGTACACCGCGTGCATAGTTCCTCACAGTTGAGGAGTTATGACCTTTTGAAGTTAGAAGCCTCGAAGAATGGTCAAGAAGCCCCTAGTTGGTTACAAGTCTTTAATGAAAGGGTAAAGTGGTTGTAACAAGGAAGTTAAGAAGACCCTAAGTTTAAGTATAGAGGTTACCTAATAAAAGTATAAATACCCCTCAAGGAGTCTTTCATAAGTACAATTCACACATATCTCTATTGATTATCTATCTTGTGAAGAAGTTCTATTGGCGAATCTGAGGTTGTGTCTGAGGTAGAAAGTCTGAAGTTGCGAAGGAAGGTCGAAGGTGGCAGTCTCAAAGTTGCAGTGAATGTGAGTAACCCTAGTTTCTTAGGTATCCGGGGGTTACAGGTAAGAAGAGAATGTATGTATGCGGACTGTAGTGGATAAAAACATAGATATATGTGGGTAGTAGAAGAGGAATTCACAGATATGTGAAAAGCTCATGAAATATTGGGTAATACTAGTAGTACCAGGTCCATGAAGTCATAAGTAAGCCTACAATCCAGATCTACTATGTATCAGGTCAGCTATAGAGGTATTGGTATGCTTATGTGCTTGTTGTATTTGGTTATTGTATGATACATGCTTGAGGTATGTTTGGTTTGGCATATGATTGAGGAACACATTGGATACCTGGTTTATAGAGGTATATTCTTGTATCTGGTTATGATATGACTGCTATCATAACGATAACAAACATCATCCAGAAATCTCAAAGTTATATCATAACCATAACATAAATCATCCAGACTGTTATGGTTCATCCAAAAGGCACCATTATGAGCATTTTGGATGATTTAGTATTTTTTAAAGTTATGCATTGCAGGACCACAAAGGATCTTTGGGATAAACTTCAAAATATTTACGAGGAAGATACCAAAGTCAAGGGAGCTAAGCTTCAAACCCTTAGAGCCAAGTTTGAGAAACTGAAGATGAAAGAAGATGAAGAAATTGTAGCCTACTTTATACGAGTTGATGAAACAATAAACAATATTAGACGACTGGGAGAAGAAGTTGATGAGTCAGTGGTCATTCAAAAGGTTATAATATCTCTTCCTATAAGATTTGATCCTAAGATATCAGCCATGGAAGAAAGAACATATCTTGACAGTTTGAGCATGCACGAGCTACATGGAATATTTACAACTTATGAAATAAGGATAGAACAAGAGAACCCAATCACAAAGGAAGCAACGTTGAAAGCATCCAAGAAGACGAAGAAGCATAGAAATAAAAAGTCAAAACTATATTGTAGATGTAGTGATGATTCAAAGGAAGATGAAGAAGTGGAAAACTTCGTAAGGAAGTTAAAAAGAGAAATCAACAAGTACAAAGGTATGCTTCCGTTGAAATGTTTTAATTGTGATGGTATTGGTCATTTTGGTTCTAAATGTTCTTATGCTAAGAAGAAAGGTAGTGATAAAGAATAATATCCTAATAAGAAAAAATAAAATCAAAAGGGAGACAAGAGAAGGAACAAAAATAAAATCTTCAATAAAAGTTTCTACTCAAAGGAGGACAACTCTTCATCACATGAGGATGATGATAGTGACAATGATTCAGAAAGATTACTCTTCATGGAAGTAGAAGATGATGAAGAAGATTCCAAATATTCTGAAGAAGAAGGTGAAGTCAATCTCATAGAAGAATTAATCAGTGCCTTAGAAGAACTAGGAAAAGAAAGAAAGAAAATCAAGTCACTCAAGGCAAAGTTAAAGAAGAAAGAAGGATCTCAAAATTTCGACTCAGAAGAAGTCATGAAGATAATCATGAAGTTAAAGATCCAAGTAGAAGAAGAAATAAGGATTGAAGAAACACTCAGAAGTCAGTTAGAAGAAAAGAAGAAGATGATTGAAAGATGGGAAGCATAAATAGTCACTATTGTTGGATTACTGAGTGGGGGGGTGAATCAATAATAGAGCAATTTAATCCTTTTTAACCATATAATCCAAGTGTTATATCAATGTATCATTATCATCCAATAACTGCAGAGTAAATAAACAATGAACAAATGAACAATCATACACAAACATAGTACACCATCTTTTTACGTGGAAACCCAAAGCGGGAGAAAACCACATAATGCTTTTTCTTATATGTCTTGAAGAATTACATTCATTGGAAGAAACAACTTCCTTTGTTTTCTAGATGCAATTGGAACAAGGCTCCAAACCCTTATTTTCTCAGGCTACAAGCTGATGGAAGCTCCAACTCCCAAATTCTCTGGCTATAACCAGAAGGAGGCTACAACCCCCTATGTTCTCCGGCTACAACCGGAAGGTGGATACAACCACCTGTCCTTTCCCCGTCCAACCACCCTGATGTATAAGTAGAATGATGGAATGACTGTCACACTATCATTGTGAGATATACTGCTGTAAACCTGTACCAATCAGCCTGTACCAAACAACATGTACCAATAACCTGAACCATGCATCAACCATGCATCAACCTGTACCTCAACCTGTAATAAACCTGTACCATAAACAAGTGCATCAACCATGCACCAACCTGTACCAACCAACCTGTAATCAACCTGTACCATAAACAAGTGCATCAACCATGCACCAAACCTGTACAAATAACCTGTCACAACAACTTGTCCAAACAACCTATCACAACAACCTATCTCATCAATTTTATCAACCAAATCAGATCTAATCACCAAGATCAATCACCAAGACAACTCTCAAAGATGTACATCAACTAAGTATAATACAACAACTCATAATCATCACGAAGATCAATACGTGATTCTAATAATACAAGTATGCTACATCATCCATAAACCATGTGTCAACAATACTACTAAAAAGTGCCTCCAACCATGTACCAAGTATGTACCAATCATGTATCAACTACTCATCAACTATGACTCATCAATATGTACCAACATCATCAACTATACACCTCATGTATGTGCCAACTCATCAACTACTTGTCTCAACCATGTACCCGACATATACCTCAACCAAATGCCCTCATCAATTTCATCATCCAAATATGATTTGTAACTCTGTAATAGACCCGGTGTATATGATCACATACCTGCAAACCTTCCTTAACTTTAAACAACAAGAGACTAGCATTTTTATAAAACTTTTCTTTAGTCTGACATGACTAGTTTTGGATTAGTCAACAACCCTAACTTGAAATAATCATAACTTTGTACCTATAATGAATAAAGATCTGAAACTGATACACAATGTTATTTAGTTTGTTTTATGTAATTCCTCTAGGTGTCACTACTTGGAACCTCTTAGAAAAAGAGTTATAGCAAAAATGGCATACCTTGCTGAATTCTGGCTTATTCTAGAGAGCGACCTTGTAGGGCATGCCCCGTACAGAATATTTATTGAATCGATCGAAAACTATTACACAACATAATAAATACTTTACCATAACCAACACATTTTTTCTTACTCAATTTGGATATGTTATGAATAAGTTATAACGTTTTTACCAGAAACACCTATTTTAGACTAGTTTCAGGACGAGCCACAGACCCTATTGTCCATAGAGTGTAACTCCAAAAATAAAACGACCCACGAGTTGAATTTTTTACCACAGATAATTGGATATGTTTCCTCAATTTCATAAAAATTTCACGGTCTGAATCATTCTATAAAAAAATTTATTGTGAAAATGGTGAGATGACCTGTAAATAACATACCTTAGAAAGCATCATCAAAGGAGTTTATCCTTCCTTGAATTCCGACTTTATTTTCTTCACCTTTCCTCAAAAATTCATCTTAGATATCATTTGGTTACCTTAGACACCTATAGATATTCAATATGCTCAAGTGTGATGTAAAATGAGAGAGCCTTTCCTCTTATTTATACTCTCCAAGTAGCTTCCTTAAAAACATCTTTTAGGTCACTTTGCCCACTTTCCTTATTTTAGGGTTAATCCACTTCTAATTTCTCCATTAAATTTATTATTGAAATAGTTTATTTTGTATTCACTTTGAATTATAATACACTCATCACTTCACTTTATTATTTACCTTTTAAAATCTCTTAAACCACTTTGACTACTTTGACCTTTTGGGGCTTCTAGATGACATATGAGGGTCCTCAACCTTCGTAAGGCCATAACTCTCAAACCATGAGGAATTATGTGACGTTCCACATGCCACCAGAAATGGAATGAAATGTAGTATCCATATAGAATAGTATTACCTGAAAATATATCAAAACTCATACTGTTATCCATTAAACAAACTTCGGTCCATTACCCAAACCTGGGTTCTCCAACTTCTCATGGCCATAACTCTCTAACCATGAGGAGTTATGTGACGTTCCACATACCACCATAAATGGCATGAAAAGCACTATCCATCTAGTATAGTTTCACTAAAAAATTCATTGACCTTCATCTCATTATTCCACAAATCAGCATGGGTTCTCTAACCATACTTCTAAGATAACTCAATCCGCAAAGCGTCTTCCCGTGAGGGATTTCACCATAAGGGGACCACTTTGGAGTTCATCCATTTGTACTTATTATCAACCATGATAAGAAAATAATGAGTTATATTTACATCAAACAAACTTGGGTCCATTACCCAAACCTTTGTGCTACTGGAATTCGCTACCGTACTTTCTCCAAGGGTTGACATCAATCACTAAGGGTTGAAATCAATATACACTATCACTCTCCAATAGTTGACATCAATGAAAACCGACAATCCATACCAACTATCCATCCACCTAATCCAACCGTCCAACAATCTCCCTCTTTGGCATTGATGGCAACACTTAGTCATGATAACATTCATGCTTATACTCTTTATCAATGTTTCTATCTCTCCCCCTTTGACATCAATGGCAAAGGGTATATCCCTTTGGGGATGCTCCCCCTAACTGAACTCTCCTTGGGGCTGCTCCCCCTATCTATGTGCCTTTGATTTTGCTTTGTGTTTATAATCCATTGATTACTCTCTTTCCCTTCATATGAATAATATCTCCCCCTTTGATAGAGGGTATCACTTTGAAGTCATATCGCTCATTCTTCCCTTGTGACAATCACTCCCCTTGGAAACATGCCTCTATGCTTGTTGGCCCTTGGTGATGGAAGTAAGCAAAGGTTAAGGCAGAAAAGACAAACTGTGAACTGCGCGGAAGACACAGTGACTATTACTGGGTCAAAGTGAGAAAAAGAGCAGAAAAGAAAGAGCGAAGTAAAAGGAAGCAAGCCGTTGGACGAGGATATCGAGGAGGACAGATCAACAAGAAAGACAGATTGTGGACAACTCAACAAGAGGAAAAATCCACCGTTGGATGATTTGGAGCACCGCGCGAGAAGGAAGGAAAGACAGGTTGGCGAAGCCCTAAAAACGTGGGTCAAGTTGACCTAGGGTTTTAGATACCTAGGGTTTTGGTATCTATGGTTTTGACACCTAGGTTTTGGCCTAAGGCTATCAGTGAGTGATTGTGATGTATAAATAGAGGTCTAAAGGACCTGGGATGGGTTTTTGTTGTTGCTATTGTTGTCATATTTGTTATTGTGTGATCGAGTGAGGATTATTGTGTGAGAGAGAAGTGTTGAGTGTAGAGCCTTCTGGGATTGTAAGATCTTCAGCTAGGTGCAAAGATCAACCCTACAGCTAGGCGTGCAGGAAGGGGAGAGAGAGAGAGAGTAAGAAAGAAGATCTTCTAGCTAAGAGCGCAGACGATAACTGTATGCTTCATCTTAATATATTATAATGCACAGTTCTATGGACGTAGCCCTAGAGAGAGGGTAAACCATGTATATTTTGTGTTGTGTGTGATTGATGCTCTGTTCTGTGCCATGAGGTATATCATTATTGCATTACTGTGTTAGATATGATAGATATTTTTGCGAAGTAGATCTGAACTGGTAGATGATATATAACTGTTGTATTGATTTTTTATTGGATCCACTTGATATCCCCTTGGTTGTAGACATCTTTGTCCTGCAACCCCCCTATAGATACTTCGGGTGAGACTGCATCTGCTTCGTAGGTGTTGTTGAAAGAGACAATAGTTAGGGCTTGTTGGTGCATTGTTGTAGCGTTGAACCCTGGGTCTACCCCTGTGCCAACAAATGGTTTCGTTGCCAGGACCAGAATCTTCTTGAGGGAATGTCAAGGTGGTTTCCATTCAAGACAGAGATTCAGAAGTGGATAGAATACCAAGAAAAGGACTTCACTGAAGCCCAGAACAAGAACCCTAATATTAGTACAGAGGATTGGTTGGAGAGATATATCTTAACTGATATACACGAAATTTTCTTTAGAGGAATCCATCAAGAGTTATATGAGTGGCTAGCTAGGTTAGCAGATACCCAATTTGAGATCAGATCTAGGCCACCTGTGGTTTGGATGTCGGCGCTGATCAAGAAGGTCAAGAGAGTTGACAACGCTGTGTCAAGAGAAGTAGATCAATGGTTTGATAGTACCATTGGAGGGTATATCACAGAGTTTGCTGTTGACAGAGTAGAGTCATAGAGTCAAGCCGAGAGATATTTCTTCAAGGGACCCAGAGGAATTTTTTTTCATTTTCTAAAGCTGAGGGTCAAGATGCTATTGCATGAGAAGAACATATTGAAGATAAAGTATCTAGACGGATCCGAAAAGGCTAATGTTCAAGAATTCAGACATCGATAGCGACATAGAGGCTAGACATACGCGAAGTGGGAGAGTGTTTAGAGAAGTTCCTCTCGTGAACCTGTTTAAGAAAAACTATGGGGACGAGGGCTTCTACAGTGGAGAAGAGGCAGATCTAACAGACAAGGAGAATTCAGAGGAAGGGAAAGTTGCATAACCTTGCCAAGGAGAACCATAAGCTTCAGGAACTATGCTGACTGTCGAAGTAAGTACTAGTAATCCTATTGTTTTTTCAACGACATTAAGCAATCGGAGTAATCAGAGTCACCAGAGCGCTCAGAGCACTGTCACTAGTAGTTCGCCACATACTCAGTCTAGAAACCTAGGGAGATCTATGGAATATGAGATGATGTTACCCACCTTTAGAGGAGATGGATCTGAAGACCCTGAACAACACTGATTTCTTTGTGAAGATGTGTGGAGCATTAAGAATATCACCGATGAAGCTGTCAAACGAGCTCAATTCAATACTACCATAAGAGATCGTGCACTGAGATGGTATATGAAATTTGTCCAAGGAGCTACGCCTAAACCGTTGAATTCCATTAAGACTTTGCTAATTGCTGAATTCAAGAAACCTAAGTCAGAATTGCAGTGCATTACAGAACTGAAAGAAATCAAGCAGAGAATAGCTGAACCGGTATGGGAGTTCGATCAGAGATTCAAGACCTTGACATGCCATCTGCATTTTCAAATACCAGATGAGAAGAACAAGGAATGGTTCATTGATGCCCTCTTACCACACATCAGAGTTCCTATGATGCAATAAAAGATCACTTTGTAGGCTGAGGCATTAGAGATTGCCATGAAGCTAGAATCCACCCCTATGGGAGAATCCATCTCAGGTATGAGTCAAATCTTGAGTCAACTAACTAGTTTTTCTCTATAGGTCGAAGATATGAAGAAAGACAAGGGAAAAGATAAAAGAGAAGACATCTGGTGTGTCAGATGTAGGTCAGAAGGCCATGACAAGGAACATTGTCCCCTATTCCATGAATACTTGGCCTCTGGAGCCCCAAGCCCCTTGAAACAAGTTACCCTACCCTGGTGCGAGGTATGTAGAAACAAACATCGCCCTGGTGAGTGATACTACATGAAAAAATATGTTTAGACACCAAAAAAATTGTATTGCACGTTTTGTAAGTCCGTAGGACATGATGATAAGGATTGTAGGGCTTACGAGCTCATGCATGAAATTTCAAGGGATATATACAAGATTCAAGGTGAATTACAACAAGAAGGAAACACTACGTAGTATAACTCCCCTGGGAGAGGAAAATTTAACCCTCGTGGTGGATTCTGAGGAAGAGGAGGAGGTATGGGTTGAGGTCGAGGATAGATAATCTGTTATAACTATGCACATCCTGGACACTTGCCAAGGGACTGTCAGAATCCTTGTACCACTTGCAGCTATTGCAACTCTTTCGAGCATGTCATTGAGGAATGTCCAACATTGCTGGCTAAACTTCAAGAGAAATGGGGACCTCAACAGAACCCACAGATACAATTGATCAAAGTCGAACCTCGCGGAGAAGACCCTAGAGTCACTGTTATCACTCGAGGAGGTGCTGTTACAAGAGAATACATAATGACCCAAGGAAAGACTACAGAAGAATCATGAATCAGGGAAGCTACAGAGAAGACACAAACTTTTGATGCAAAGAAAGAAAAACAAATGTTCTAGGAGGCAAGAAGAGAATTCAGGGGAGACCAAGGTTCTTAATCAAAGACATGAACATAAGTCAGAGAATGTGGAATGCCTCTAGCATTTGATCAGTCTGCTTCGTCCAGAGATGGAAAAGAGGCAAGTAAACTTGTTAGTTTCTTGTATACATTTATAGAGCTAATTAAAGACGAGAAAGCTATACAAGAACTGCAAAATTTGGTCAGACAATATAATATAGGAAGGGTAGATCCTTTACTGAATAAAGCAGTACATAAACTATCCAAGAAGAGAAGGACAAACAAGGAAATACACCTGAATGCTCAGATTGGAGAATATGATATAGACTACGTGGTCCTCGACTTAGGGTCGGAGGTCAATGTCAGGACAAAGCAAACCTGGGCATTGATGGAAAAACCTAAGTTGATATATTCCCCTATCAGGCTTAAGATAACTAATCAGTAGGCAGTGAGCCCCTTTGGCAGATTGGAACATGTCCCTGTGGACATTGATGAAGTAAGGATGTTTGCAGACTTTGAGGTAATTGAGATAGTTGATGATAGATGTCCTTATCCTCTGCTGTTAGGAATTGATTGGGCTTTCAATAATTCCACCGTGGTCGATTTAAATAAAAGATGAATGATGTTTGAAGGAGATGGCCTTAGGGTCATCGCACCATTAGATCTCGATGAAAGTCCGCGATACACTAAGCCCATCAGAGAAGAAGACCGCACATATGAACTGGAAAACATATACAAATTAACAACCAGGCAACATGATTACATTAATCCTACGACAGATGGAAACTTAAGATGGTGAAGTGACAACGCATGTTCATCAGATTCAGAAGAAGCACTGGCAAACTAGCAGAACAAAATGTATGAAGTATCTACAAGGAGATGTGCTAGATTAACCAGGGAAGTACGCTGGATCGACACAACAATAAGTAACTTACCCACCTTTGATGGTCTAAATCCATTAGAAGCCTTCTTATCGGACTTTGAAGAAAGTATACCAATGCAACACCACTTGTTGGAAATGGATGAGGCCTTGAAAGCCACACCAACAATATGGTGGGGGACGCATAAAGACAACATTACAGAGTGGGTACAGTACCATACCCTCATGACCACACGGTTCTCAACACAAGTAGAAGGCTGTGAAGTTAGGTACACAGGTTGAAGTTTCCCAACGGACCAGGTGCAAAGTTGCGAGGAATCCTGGAGAGCCATTCCTCAAGATCAGTGGGTGTACAAATTCATAAACAAGATGGACACTATCCCTATCAACTAGTACCTTCAAGCAGAGCCACACCTCATCACTGCAAAGTGGGAAGGTATGACTCAGAACTTTGTCACCACCTTTTTATTTGAAAGCCAATATCCTATAGTAGATCAAGCATTATAGAATGTAAGACAAAAAGTATTTGAGGAGGCATCTAGCCTCCCTTTGGAGCAAGAAGAGAATGAATGGACCACACCTCTCCAGAAACTGCAAGGCTATTACAACATCAACGCTGATGAAGACGATGATCCTAGGAAGGTGAACATAACAGAAACAAAAGGCTAGAGAGATGTGGAAGGACCATGAGTTGAGCTCCCATTTATTGGACAACCGATCAAGATCAAGAAAGTCAATATTGGAATAGAGTAAACACCGAAGCTTGCAAATGTTGGAGATTATTGGGATGCTGCCACTATTGACAAGATAACTGAGTTACTGCATGAATATCAAGACTTGTTTCCGACCAAGTTCACTGATATGAAGGGAATTAAAAGGCCTATGGGAGAAATGAGGATCCCTTTGAAACCAGATGCAAGACCAGTTAAGTAGAGACCCTATAGATTGAACCCTAAATATAAAGAGAAAGTGAAGATTGAGCTCGACAAAATGCTGGAAGTAGGGATCTTAGAACCTGTGGACGAATTAGAATGGATAAGCCCTATGGTGGTACAAGACAAGAAGACAGGAAAGATCAGGATCTGCGTAGATCTCAGGAAGTTGAACAATGCCTGTTTGCATGACCCTTTCCCTACGCCATTCACTGATGAAGTGTTAGACAATGTAGGAGGTCAGGAAGTAAATTCTTTTATAGATGGATTTTCAGGATACCATCAGATCCAGATTGCCAAGGAAGATCGCCATAAGACCACATTTGCAACATAATGGGGATCCTACCAGTATACAGTGATGCCGTTTGGATTGAAGAATGCCCCAACCATATTTTCCAGGGTGGTAGTCGAAGCATTCAAAGAGTTCCTACATAAATTTCTAGAAGCATATTTTGATGATTGGATTGTTTTTAGTTTATTGAAAAATCATATTGAAATGTCTAAGGCTAATGTTGGACAAATGCAGACAGTGTCAAATTTCCTTGAATCTGAAGAAGTGCATCTTCTTCTCACCATTTGGAGTGATGTTAGGTCATATTGTATGCAACCAGGGATTGCTGGTAGACCCATCTAAAATTGCCATCATAGTTGATCTACCCCCTCCTACTTCAGTCAAACAGCCGCACATTGCGCTGGGACACATAGGATATTACAGGAAGTTCATTAAAGGCTATGCCCATATTACAACACCCATGGAGAATCTTTTGAAGAAGGACTATCAATTTCACTGGACAGAAGAATGCCAACAGAGCTTCAACACACTGAAACAGAAAATGGTTACTGGGCCTATTCTGGTTTTCCCAGTTTGGAGTAAGGAGTTTCATGTGCATGTTGATGCATCTTCTATTGCACTAGGAGATATGTTAGCACAACAAAGAACAAGAGACATTGACCACCTGTTAGCCTTTGCTAGCAGGAAGCTATCAATAGCTGAGATTAATTACACCACTACTGAGAGAGAAGGATTAGCCATGGTGTATGCACTGCATAAGTTCCGCCACTACTTGTTGGGAGGACACTTTGAAATTTTTACCGATCACTCTATGCTGAAATACCTAGTCAACAAGCCAGTGTTGGGGGGGAGAATATGCAAATGGATTCTACTATTTCAAGAACATGATTTTGATATCGTAGTTAAGCCAGGGAGAATGAACAAAGGTCCTGATCACTTATCAAGGTTGGAACATGGAGAAGAACCTACTAGTTTGGCGGATACACTGTCAGATGCACAGTTGATATCCATTAGAAAGAATGATGATCACTTCGCAGAAATAGTCCAGTTCCTGTCAACAAGAATGGCACCTAGTGAGTATACAATCACCCAAAAGAAACAACTAGTAGTGTGTGTTGTAGACTTTTCACTTATAGCTGGACAACTATACAAAATGAGACCTGATGAGATATTGAGAAGGTATGTTATAGAGGCAGAGCGACCATTGATCCTCACAGAATCTCATGAAGGTATCAAAGGAGGACACTATGTAGGGAAATCCACTGCGCAGAAGGTTCTTAGAGCTAGCCTTTGGTGGCCTACCTTACACAGAGATGCTAAAGAATATTACAGAGCCTGCGATGTATGCCAAAGTGTTGGGAAACCATCCAAAAGAGATGAAATGTTGTTAACACCACAAATGACCCTACAAGAATTTGAGAAATGGGACATTGACTTCATGGGACCTATAAAACCACTAGGGAAGCGCACAACAACAAGGTACATAATCACTACAACATAGTACTTGACCAGATGGGCTGAAGCAAGAGAAGTTAAGGACTGTAGTGCAACTACAACTGCGTGCTTCCTATTTGATGACATCATGACCAGGTTTGGATGCCCAAAGATCCTTATGAGTGATCAAGGAACGTATTTCATCAATACGACAATTGAAGCCTTGACTGAGGAATTTGAAGTTCATCATCAGAAGAGCACACCTTACCATCCACAAGCGAATGGGACAGTTGAAGCATTCAACACAATCTTGGAGACAATGCTAACGAAGATTTGCAGTGTTAATAAAGATGACTGGGATTTAAGAGTACCAGCAATATTATGGGCCTATAGAACCACTTGCAAGAAACTAACAATATATACCCCCTTTAAATTGGTGTATGGACTTGAATTCGTTGTCCCAATGGAATATTTGGTACCAAGCTTGAGAATTGTTTCCTTTACATATATGGAAGACACTAGCGTTGTTTGAGAAAGTCTTGCACATTTGGTCGAACTAGAAGAAGACATATTTATTGCAGGATTCCATCAACAGGTACAGAAGGAAAGAAAGCAGGCCTACCATGACAGACACATCAAGAAGAAGGCATTTAAACAAGGCGATTTAGTACTGGTATATGATAATAAGTTCATCAAACATCTTGGGAAGTTCAAAACGCATTGGCTTGGGCCATATGAAGTTGCCTATGTTACAGAAGGAGGAGTTGTGCAGTTGAAGACATTGAATGGATTATGAAAGGAAGGTTTGGTGAATGGGAGCTAGATGCAGTTGTATTATGACAACTAGCTGCCTCACAACTCTTGATAAAGGCATGAGGCTAAGGGTCTAGGTACCAGGTGCAGTTGAAACTGGGTACCAGACACAGAAAATACAGTCTGCACAAGGAAGGAGAGGATGCATAGAGTAGAAAGCAAAGGCTGCATTGCGCAGCCTGAAGTTGAAGTAAAATAGAAAGATCAAATCTAGAGTGCCTCGGGACGAGTCATAGGTGAGTGTTGGGGGCCTGTTGGCCCTTGGTGATGGAAGTAAGCGAAGGTTAGGACAGAAAAGACAAAATTCGAACAGTGTGGAAGACACAGTGACTGTTACTGGGTCGAAGTGAGCAAAAGAGCATAAAATACAGAGCGAAGTAAAATGAAGCAAGCCGTTGGACGAGGAGATCGAGGATGATAGATCAACAAGAAAGATAGATCGTGGACAACTCAACAAGAGGAAAAATCCACCATTGGATGATTTGGAGCACCATGCAAGAAGGAAGGAAAGATAGGCTAGAAAATCCCTGAAAATGCGGGTCAATTTGACCTAGGGCTTTAGACACCTAGGGTTTTGGTATCTAGGGTTTTAACACCTAGGTTTTGGCCTAAGGCTGTTGGTGAGTGATTGTAATGTATAAATAAAGGTCTAAAGGACCTGGGATGGGAAGTTGTTGTTGCTATTGTTGTAATCGTTGTTATTGTGTGATCGAGTGAGGATTATTGTGTGAGAGAGAAGTGTCGAGTATAGAGCCTTCTAGGATTGTAAGATCTTCAGCTGGGTGTGAAGATCAACCCTGCAGCTGGGTGCGCAGGAAGGGGAGAGAGAGAGAGAAGAAGATAGAAGATCTGCTAGCTAAGAGAACAGACGAGAACTACATGCTTCATCTTAATATATTATAAAGCACAGTTCTGTGGATGTAGCCCTAGAGAGAGAGTGAACCACGTATATTTTGTGTTGTGTGTGATTGATGCTCTGTTCTGTTCCATGAGGTATATCATTATTGCATTACCGTGTCAGATCTGATAGATAGTTCCACGGAGTAGATCTGAACTGGTAGATGATATATAACTATTGTATTGATTTTGTATTGGATCCACTTGATATCCCCTTCGTTGTAGACATCTCTGTCCTACAACCCCCCCATAACTACTTCGGGTGAGACTGCATCTGCTTCGCAGGTGTTGCCGAAAGGGCTAGTAGTTAGGGCTTGTTGGTGCGTTGAACCCTGGGTCTGCCCCTATTCCAACAATGCTCTCCCTCCAAGCATTTACCTCTTGCATCTGATAAATCTCTCCCCCTTTGTCCTATTTATGGTGCCTTGTCATGTACATCTAAGACATATAAGATAAGCATTCAAAAATATTCATTTTGGAGTAGAAATTACTCCTAGTCTCTGGTGAAGATATTCAAAGGCTTCCCGTGGAAGTGGTTTTGTAAAGATGTCTTCCACTTGTTATTTTGTGCCCACATACTCAACTCTGATGTTATTTTTTGCAACTTGCTCCCATAGAAAGTGATACTTGATTGGAATGTCCTTCGTCTTGGAGTGCATTACAGGGTTTTTTGAGATACTGATGGCGCTTGTATTATCACAATAGATTGGAATGGGCTTATCATACTCAATCTGTATATCTGTCGGAGTTTGTTTCATCCAAAGAACATGTGTACAACATGATGCTGCTGCAATATAATCTGCCTTGGCTGTAGATAAATATACTGATGATTGTTTCTTGCTTAGCCATGATACTAAACACTCACCCAAGTAGAATGCTGCTCCATTGGTGCTTCGTCGGTCATCAATACAACCTGCCCAATCTACATCTGTGTAGGTAGTAAGTGATAGATCCTTTCCTTTGGGATACCATAATCCAAACTCTTATGTTCCTTTGAGATATCTGAAAATCCTCTTCACTGCTAATACATGTGATTCCTTTGGTGCTACTTGAAATCGTGCCACCTGTCCAACTGCCTCCAT
>JASDQU010589224.1:0-11650 GCA_032191745.1 Picea mariana | reverse complement strand
ATTCAAAAGGACTACGCCACAAAAAATCATTCACTCCCAGGTATGAAAAATTATTGTATGGTCATTGTTTTTATTGTACTAAATTTAGACATAAGGTTGCAGATTGCAGGGATTATAAAATAAATGTTCACGCAAATCGTGCCTATGTAGTCGCACGTAACATTGAGTGTTACAAATTTCATAACTATGGACACATATCCAGTGATTGTAGAAGCATGATCGATACTTCCATGAAAGAGAATATTGATATTAGATATAAGAAAGTATGGATAAGAAAACACGAAGAACAGGTGAACAAATACCAGGTACCAGAGATCGCAAGATTGGCAATAAAACGAGATGAAGAAAATTCTACAAAGAAAAGGAAAGATGTCAGATACAGAAAGGTTTGGAAAATAACTGAAAGAAAGGAAGGACATGTAAATAAGGAACAAGTTCAAGAGATTGTACTTTCAGGCATTGTAGTGAAAGATGAATCCACAGATAGAAAGAAATAAGTCATAGCTAAGAGAGATAATGAATCTACCAATGAAGATGATAATGAATCTACCAATGAAGATGATGATGAATACACATCAGAGCAGGAATTGTTCTGAGCCATCCGGCTTAGAGACTCCCAAGTAATATGAATATTAGATGGGGGGAGTCTATGCGATAGCTGTGATAGACCAAAGAACCATCCTTCGGGAAACTTGCAGAGTTTGAGAAGACAGATTCATAGAAATCAGTTAGCAGAAGTACAGTTTGATAGATTAATCAAGACTTCATGATAGTATAGTGATAAATGGGTCAGCATTATGGACAATTGTGCAAGTAGAGTCTTGGACAGTATGGACAGATATGGATTCGTAAGAACACTTAGCAGTTTTTGATAGATATATGATAGTGGATGACAGAATGGATTCATAGATTGGTTCAGAGAGTGGTTCAAAGAAAAATGAAAATTATCATAATGGATGATAATTACACAGGAAATGGCTCGAACAATGCTAATGGATTTCAAATTGACAAATATTTTTTGGACACATGCAGTGCATACATCAGTTCACATTCAAAACAGAGTAATGCTCAGAAAAAACAATGACAAAACTCCCTATGAACTATGGAAAGGAAGCACAGACAACAACCTCTACATCAAGGTAACTCAAGGTGATATTTTATTAATTGAAATTTATGTTGATGATATTGTTTTGGAAGTACTAATGATAGGTTAAGCCAGAAATTTGCAAAGGATATGCATAATGAATTTGAAATGTCACTACTTAGAGGACTATCCTTCTTTTTGGGTCTTCATATATGTCAAAGAAACCAAGGAATTTTTATTTCTCAAACTAAGTATATCAGAGAAATGCTAAAGAGGTTCAGAATGGAAGATTGCAAACTAGTTACCACTCCTATGAAAATCAGTTGCAATTTGAGCAAATATGATGAGTCAAATTCTACATACCAGAGGCAATACAAGTCAATGATTGGTAGCTTACTATATGTGACAACACCCAGACCAAATGTAATGCAGGAATTTGGACAGGTGGCACGATTTCAAGCAGCACCAAAGGAATCACATGTATTAGCAGTGAAGAGGATTTTCAAATATCTCAAACATAAGAGTTTGGATTATGGTATCCCAAAAGAAAGGATATATCACTTACTGCCTACACAGATGCAGATTGGGTAGGTTGTATTGATGACCGACAAAGAACCAATGGAGCAGCGTTCTACTTGGGTGAGTGTTTAGTATCATGGCTAAGCAAGAAACAATCATCAGTATCTTTATCTACAGCCGAGGTAGAGTATATTGCAGCGGCATCATGTTGTACACAGGTTATTTGGATGAAACAAACTCTGACAGATATATAGTTTGAGTATGATGAGCCCATTCCAATCTATTGTGATAATAAAAGCGCCATCAATATCTCAAAGAACCCCATAATGCACTCCAAGACGAAGCACATTCCAATCAAGTATCACTTTCTATGGGAGCAGGTTGCAAAAAAGAACATCAGAGTTGAGTATGTGGGCACAAAATAACAAGTGGCAGACATCTTTACAAAACCACTTCCACGGGAAGCCTTTGAATATCTTCGCCAGAGACTAGGAGTAATTTCTACTCCAAAATGAATATTTTTGAATCCTTATCTTAGATGTCTTAGATGTACATAACGAGGCACCATAAATAGGCCAAAGGGGGGAGATTTATCAGATGCAAGAGGTAAATTCTTAGAGAGAGAGCATTGTTGGCATAGGGGTAGACCCAGGGTTCAACGCTATAACAGCGCACCAACAATCCCTAACTACTGGCCCTTTCGACAACACTTGCAAAGAAGATGCAGTCTCACCCGAAGTAGCTATGGGGGGGTTGCAGGACAGATATGTATACAACCAAGGGGATATCAAGTGGATCCAATACAAAATCAATACAACAGTTATATATCATCTACCAATTCAGATCTACTCCACAGAACTACCTATCAGATATGACACAGTAATGCAATAATGATATACCTCATGGCACAGAACAAAGCATCAATCACACACAACACAAAATATACGTGGTTCACCCTCTCTCTAGGGCTACATCCACAGAACTGTGCTTTATAATATATTAAGATGAAGCATACAATTCTCATCTACGCTCTTAGCTAGCAGATCTTCTTTCTTCTTCTCTCTCTCTCTCTCTCTCTCCCCTTCCTACGCACCCAGTTGGAGGGTTGATCTTCACACCCAGTTGAAGATCTTACAATCCCAGAAGGCTCTACACTCGACACTTCTCTCTCACACAATAATCCTCACTCGATCACACAATAACAAAGATGAAAACAATAGCAACAACAACAACCCATCCTAGGTCCTTTAGACCTTTATTTATACATTTAAATCACTCATCGATAACCTTAGGCCAAAACCTAGGTGTCAAAACCCTAGATACCAAAACCCTAGGTGTCTAAAAACCTAGGTCAAATTGACCCACGTTTTCAGGGATTTGCCAACCCGTCTTTCCTTCCTTCTCGCACGGTGCTCCAAAGCATCCAACGGTGGATTTTTCCTCTTGTTGAGTTGTCCACGATCTGTCTTTCTTGTTGATCTGTCATCCTCGATATCCTCATCCAACGACTTGCTTCCTTTTACTTCGCTCTGCATTTTATGCTCTTTTTCTCACTTCAACCTAGTAACAGTCATTGTGCCTTCCACGTAGTTCGCATTTTGTCTTTTCTTCCTTAACCTTCGCTTACTTCCATCACCAAGGGCCAACAGGCCCCCAACACTCACCTATGACTCATCCTAAGGGACTCTAGATCTGATCTTTTTGTTTTACTTCAACTTCAGGCTGCGCAGTGCAGCCTTTGCTTTCTACTCTATGCATCCTCTCCTTCCTTGTGCAAACTGTCTTTTCTGTGTCTGGTACCTAGTTCAACTGCACCTGGTACCTAGACCCTTAGCCTCATGCTTTTATCGAGAGCTGCGAGGTAGCTAGTTTTCATAATACAACTACATCCAGCTCCCGTTCACCAAACCTTCCTTCCATTCTCCATTCAAAGTTTTCAACTACATAGCTCCTCCTTCTGTAACGTAGGCAACCTCATATGGCCCAAGCCAATGCGTTATGAACTTCCCAGGTTGTTTGATGAACTTACTGTCATATACCAGTACTAGATCACCTTATTTAAATGCCTTCTTCTTGATGTGTCTATTGTGGTAGGCCTGCTTTCTTTCCTTCTGTACCTGCTGATGGAATCCTGCAATAAATTTGTCTTCTTCTAGTTCGACCAACTGTGCAAGAATTTCTCGAACAACGCTAGTTTCTTCCATATCTGTAAAGGAAACAATTATTAAGCTTGGTACCAAATATTCCATTGGGACAACGAATTCAAGACCATACACCAATTTAAAGGGGGTTTGTATTGTTAGTTTCTTGCAAGTGGTTCTATAGGCCCATAATATTGTTGGTACTCCTAAATCCCAATCATCTTTATTAACACTGCAAATCTTCGTTAGCGGTGTCTCCAAGATTGTGTTGAATGCTTCAATTGTCCCATTCGCTTGTGGATGGTAAGGTGTGCTCTTCTGATGATGAACTTCAAATTCCTCAGTCAAGGCTTCAATTGTCTTATTGATGAAATTTGTTCCTTGATCACTCATAAGGATCTTTGGGCATCCAAACCTGGTTATGATGTCATCAAATAGGAAGCACGTAGTTGTAGTTGCACTACAGTCCTTAACTTCTCTTGCTTTAGCCCATCTGGTCAAGTACTATGTCATAGTGATTATGTACCTTGTTGCTTTGCGCTTCCCTAGTGGTTTTATAGGTCCCACAAAGTCAATGGCCCATTTCTCAAATGCTTGTAGGGTCATTTGTGGTGTTAACAGCATTTCATCTCTTCTGGACGGTTTCCCAACTCTTTGGCATACATCGCAGGCTCTGTAATATTAGTTAGCATCTCTGTGTAAGGTAGGCCACCAAAGGCCAACTCTAAGAACCTTATGCGCAGTGGCTTTCCCTGCGTAGTGTGCTCCTGTGATACCTTCATGAGATTCTGTGAGGATCAATGGTCGCTCTGCCTCCATAAAACACCTTCTCAATATCTCATCAGGTCTCATTTTGTATAGTTGTCCAGCTATAAGTGAAAAGTCTACAACACGCACTACTAGTTGTTTCTTCTGGGTGATTGTATACTCACTAGGTGCCATTCCTGTTAACAAGAACTGGACTATTTGTGTGAAGTGATCATCAATCTTTCTAATGGATCACAACTATGCATCCGACAGTGTATCCTCCAAACTAGTAGGTTCTTCTCCATGTTCCAACCTCGACAAGTGATCAGGACCTTTGTTCATTCTCCCTGGCTTAACTACGATATCAAAATCATATTCCTAAAATAGCAGAAGCCATCTACATATTCTCCCCCCCAACACTGGATTGTTGACTAGGTATTTCAGCTTAGATTGATCGGTAAGCATTTTCAAGTGTCCTCCCAACAAGTAGTGGCAGAACTTCTGTAGTGCATACACCATGCTTAATCCTTTTCTCTCAGTAGTGGTGTAATTAATCTCAGCTATTGATAGCTTTTTGCTAGCAAAGGGTAATGGGTGGTCAATGTCTCTTGTTCTTGGTTGTGCTAACATAGCTCCTAGTGCAATAGAAGATGCATCAACATGCATGTGAAACTCCTTACTCCAAACTGGGAAAACCAGAATAGGCGCAGTAACCATTTTTTGTTTCAGTGTGTCGAAGCTCTGTTGGCATTATTTTGTCCAGTGAAATTGATAGTCCTTATTCAAAATCTTCTCCATGGGTGTTGTAATCTGGGCATAGCCTTTAATGAACTTCCTATAATATCTTGTGTGTCCCAGCGCAATGCGCAACTGTTTGACTGAAGTAGGAGGGGGTAGATCAACTATGATGGAAATTTTACATGGGTCTACCAGCAATCCCTGCTTGCATACAATATGACCTAACATCACTCCAAATGGTGAGAAGAATATGCACTTCTTCAGATTCAGGGAAATTTGACACTGTCTGCATTTGTCCAACATTAGCCTTAGACATTTCAATATGATTTTTCAATAAACTAAAAACAGTTCAATCATCAAAATATGCTTCTAGAAGTTTATGTAGGAACTCTTTGAATGCTTCGACTACCACCCTGGAAAAGATGGTTGGGGCATTCTTCAATTCAAATGGCATCACTGTATACTGGTAGGATCCCCATTATGTTGCAAATGTGGTCTTATGGAAATATTCCTTAGCAATCTGGATTTGATGGTATCCTGAAAATCCATCTGTAAAAGAATATACTTCCTGACCTCCTACATTAGCTAACACTTCGTCAGTGAATGGCATAGGGAAGGGGTCATGCAAACAGGTATTGTTCAGCTTCCTGAGATCTATGCAGATTATGATCTTTCCTGTCTTCTTGTATTGTACCACCATAGGGCTTATCCATTCTAATTCATCCACAGGTTCTATGATCCCTGCTTCCAGCATTCTGTCGAGCTCAATCTTCACTTTCTCTTTATATTTAGGGTTCAATCTGTAGGGTCTCTGCTTGACTGGTCTTGCGTCTGGTTTCAAAGGGATCCTCATTTCTCCCATAGGCCCTTTAATTCCCTTCATATCAGTGAACTTGGTTGGAAACAATTCTTGATATTCATACAGTAACTCAGTTATCTTGTCAATAGTGGCAACATCCCAATAATCTCCAACATTTGCAAGCTTCGATGTTTGCTCTATTCCAATATTGACTTTCTTGATCTTGATCGGTTGTCCAATAAATGGGAGCTCAACTCCTGGTCCTTCCACATCTCTCTAGCCTTTTGTTTCTGTGATGTTCACCTTCCTAGGATCATCGTCTTCATCAGCGTTGATGTTGTAACAACCTTGCAGTTTCTGGAGGGGCGCACTCCATTCATCCTCTTCTTGGTCCAAAGGGAGGCTAGGTGCCTCCTCAAATACTTTTTGTCTTACAGTCTATAATGCTTGATCTACTGTAGGATATTGGCTTTCGAATAAAAATATGGTGACAAAGTTCTGAGTCATACCTTCCCACTCTGCAGTGATGAGGCACGGCTCTGCTTGAAGGTACCAATTGATAGGGATAGTGTCCATCTTGTTTATGAATTTGTACACCCACTGATCTTGAGGAATGGCTCTCCAAGCTTCCTCGTAACTTTGCACCTGGTCCTTTGGGCAGCTTCGACTTGTGTACCTAACTTCACAGCCTTCTACTTGTGTTGAGAACCGCGCGGTCATGAGGGTACGACACTGTACCCAATCTATAATGTTGTCTTTATGCATCCCCCACCATCTTGTTGGTGTGGATTTCAAGGCCTCATCCATTGCCAACAATCGTTGTTGCATTGGTATACTTTATTCAAAGTCCGATACGAAGGTTTCTAATGGATTCAGACCATCAAAGGTGGGTAAGTTACTTATTGTTGTGTCGATCCAGCATACTTCTTTGGTTAATCTAGCACATCTCCTTGTAGATACTTCATACATTTTGTTTTTCTAGTTCTCCAGTGCTTCTTTTGAATCTGATGAACATGCGTTGTCACTTCACTAGCTTAAGTTTGCATCTGTTGTAGGATTAATGTAATCCTATTGTCTGGTTGTTAATTTGTATATGTTTTCCAGTTCATATGCGCGGTCTTATTCTCTGATGGTATCAGTGTATCATGGACCTTCATCGGGATATAATGGTGTGATGACTCTAAGGCCATCTCCTTCAAATGTCATTCGTCTTTTATTTAAATCGACCACAGTGGAATTATTGAAAACCCAATCAATTCCTAATAGCGCAGGATAAGGACATCTATCATCAGCTATCTCAATTACCTCAAATTCTGCAAACGTCCTTACTTCATCGATGTCCACAGGGACATGTTTCAATCTTCCAAAGGGGCTCACTGCCTGTTGATTAGCTATCCTAAGCTTGATAGGGGAATATATCAACTTAGGTTTTCCCATCAATGCTCAGGTTTTCTTTGTCCTGACATTGACCTTCGACCCTAAGTCGAGGACCACATAGTCTATATCATATTCTCCAATCTGAGCATTCAAGTGTAGTTCCTTGTTTGTCCTTCTCTTCTTGGATAGTTTATGTACTGCTTAATTTAATAAAGGATATACCCTTCCTATATCATACTGTCTGACCAAATTTTGCAATTCTTGTATAGCTTTCTCATCTTTAATCAACTCTATAAATGTATACAAGAAACTAACAAGTTTTCTTGCCTCTTTTCCATCTTCAGGCAAAGGAGACTGATCAAATACTAGAGGCATTCCACATTCTCTGAATTCTGGTCATGTCTTTGATGAAGAACCTTGGTCTCCCCTGAATTCTCTTCTTGCCTCCTCGAACATTTGTGTTTCTTTCTTTGCATCAAAAGTTTGTGTCTTCTCTGCAGCTTTCCTGATTCCTGATTCTTCTATAGGATTTCCTTGGGTCATTATGTCTTCTCCTATAACAGCGCCTCCTCGAGTGATAACAGGGACTCTAGGGTCTTCTCCACGAGGTTCAGCTTTGATCAATTGTATCTGCGGGTTCTGTTGAGGTTTCTGTTTCTCTTGAATTTTAGCCAGCAATGTTGGACATTCCTCGATGACATGCTCGAAAGAGTTGCAATAGCTGCAAGTGGTACAAGGGTTCTGATAGTCCCTTGCCAAGTGTCCAGGATGTGCACAGTTATAACAGATTATATGTCCTCAACCTCAACCCATACCTCCTCCTCTTCCTCAGAATCCACCATGAGGGTTAAAGTTTCCTCTCCCAGGGGAGTTATACTACGTAGTGTTTCCTTCTTGTTGTACTTCGCCTTGAATATTGTATATATCCCTTGAACTTTCATGCATGAGCTCGTAAGCCCTATAATCCCTATCATCATGTCCTATGGACTTACAGAACGTGCAATACCAATTTTTATATGTTTGAACATATGTTGGCATGTAGTATCACTCACCAGGGCGATGTCTGTTTCTACATACCCCACACTAGGGCAAGGTAACTTGTTTCAAGGGGTTCGGGACTCCAGAGGCCAAGCATTCATGGAATAGGGGACAGTGTTCCTTTTCATGGCCTTCTGATCTGCATCTAACACACTAGATGTCTTCTCTATTATCTTTTTCCTTGTCTTTCTTCATATCTTCGAACTATAGAGAAAAACTAGTTAGCTGACTCAAGATTTGACTCATACCTGAGCTGGATTCTCCCATAGGGGTGGATTCTAGCTTCATGGAAATCTCCAGTGCCTCAGCCTGCAAAGTGATCTTCTACTGCATCAGAGGAACTCTGATGTGTGTTAAGAGGGAAACAATGAACCATTCCTTGTTCTTCTCATCTGGTATTTGAAAATGCAGATGGTCTGTCAAGGTCTTGAATCTCTGATTGAACTCCCATACTAGTTTAGCTATTCTCTGCTTGATTTCTTTCAGTTCTGTAATGCACTGCAATTCTGACTTAGGTTTCTTGAATTCAGCAATTAGCGAAGTTTTAATGGCATTCAACGATTTAGGCATAGCTCCTTGGACAAATTTCATATACCATCTCAGTGCATGATCTCTTAGGGTAGTACTGAACTGAGCTCATTTGACATCTTCATCGGTGATATTCTTAATGCTCCACACATCTTCACAGAGAAACTAGTGTTGTCCAGGGTCTTCATATCCATCTCCTCTAAAGGTGGGTAACCTCATCTCATATTCTATAGATCTCCCTAGGTTTGTGGACTGAGTATGTGGCAGACTACTAGTGACAGTGCTCCGAGCGCTCTGGTGACTCTGATTACTCTGATTGCTTAATGTTGCTAAAAAAACAATAGGATTACTAGTACTTACTTCGACAGTCGGCGCAGTTCCTGAAGCTTCTGGTTCTCCTTGGCAAGGTTCTGCAACTTTTCCTTCCTCTAAATGCTCCTCGTCTATCAGATCTACCTCTTCTCCACTGTAGAAACTCTCGTCCCCATAGTTTTTCTTAAACAGGTTCACGAGAGGAACTTCTCTAAACACTCTCCCACTACACGTATGTCCAGCCTCTGTGTCGCTATCGATGTCTGAATTCTTGAACATTAGCCTTTTCGGATCCATCTAGCTACTGTAACTTCAATATGCTCTTCTCATGCAATAACATCTTGACCCTAAGCTTCAGAAAATGAAAAAAAAATTCTCTGGGTCCCTTGAAGAAATATCTCTCGGCTTGGCTCTATGACTCTACTCTATCAACAGCAAACTCAGTGATAAAACCTCCAATGGTACTATCAAACCAGTGATCTACTGCTCTTGACATGGCGTTATCAACTCTCTTGACCTTCTTGATCAGCGTCGATGTCCAAACCACAGGTGGCCTAGATCTGATCTCAAATTGGGTATCTGCTAACCTAGCTAGCCACTCATTTAACTCCTGATGGATTCCTCCAAAGAAAATTTCATGTATATCAGTTAAGATATATCTCTCCAACCAATCCTCTATACTAATATTAGGATTCTTGTTCTGGGCTTCAGCGAAGTCCTTTTCTTGGTATTCTATCCACTTCTGAATATCTATCTTCAATGGAAACCACCTTGACATTCCCTCAAGAAGATTCTGGTCACGGCAACGAAACCATTTGTTGGCACAAGGGAAAACCCAGGGTTCAACGCTACAACAGTGCACCAATAAGCCCTAACTACTGGCCCTTTCGGCAACACCTGCGAAGCAGATGCAGTTTCACCCAAAGTAGCTATGGGGGGGTTGCAGGACAGAGATGTCTACAACCAAGGGGATATCAAGTGGATCCAATACAAAATCAATACAGCAATTATATATCATCTACCAGTTTAGATCTACTTCACAGAACTATCTATCAGATCTAACATAGTATTGCAATAATGATATACCTCGTGGCACAGAACAGAGCATCAATCACACACAACACAAAATATATGTGGTTCACCCTCTCTCTAGGGCTGCGTCCATAGAACTGTGCTTTATAATATATTAAGATGAGGCATACAGTTCTCGTCTGTGCTCTTAGCTAGCAAATCTTCTTTCTTCTTCTCTCTCTCTCTCCCCTTCCTGCACACCCAGCTACAGGGTTGATCTTCGCACCTAGTTGAAGTCTTACAATCCCAGAAGGCTCTACATGTTGGCATATTTATTACGGGCAAGCAGAAGGCAGAGTATTTGTTTTTCATTGATGGCAAGCTCAGACCGATGATGACGAACAAGAGAAAGTGGCAATACCAGTAGCGCAACAATGATCTCATGGCAAGATCAGAAGCGTAAACTTCATTTCAGAGTTTCGGATACCGGGAGTTGGAGGAGTCAAGAGTCGAGACTCTTCATCACAGGAGTCCCAAAGTTGTGAAAAGTGAAACGTCGAAATCCTAAAACAGGCACATCAAACCATGACTTAATCTCCATTTCAAAGTTTCAGATACCGGGAGTTGGAGGAGTCAAGAGTCGAGACTCTTCATCACAGGAGTCCCGACGTTGCAAAATGCAAAACACCAAAATAACGAAACAGGCACATCAAACCACGACTTAATATCCATTTCGAAGTTTCAGATATCGAGAGTTGGAGGAGTCAAGAGTCAAGACTCTTCATCACAGGGGTCCCAAAGTTGCAAAATGTGAAACGTCAAAATCCCGAAACAGGCACATCAAACCACGACTTAATCTCCATTTCAGAGTTTCGGATACCGAGAGTTGGAGGAGTCAACAGTCGAGACTCTTCATCATAGGAGTCCCGAAGTTGCGGAATGTCGAAATGCCGAAATACCGAAATTAGAAATGGTGAAATCAACGCGAGACCCTGTGCTTGTAATCCAACGGTGTTGGATACTTGGAAATATGATCAAAGGGCTACTGTTGCTCTTCACAATTAATTGTTCAGTTATGATTCAGTTATCAGAACCAAATCATGGTTCTTTGACGGTTGGCATTTCAGTTGCTGAAGTGTTGTTCTAGGGATTTGAGGGGTAACTGAAGGGGTCATAGTGCATAAAAAGAAACACACAGTGACTATGTGTGGTTGACTGTTTTGACTGAAAAATGAGTTGAACTGTAGAAAGGTAAAATTACAGTATGCGCAGTATGAAGAAAGCTCAGAGATAAGGAACAGAATATTAAAAGAGGAGAAAAGGTGAAGAGAGAAGAATGTGCACATATCAAAGAGC
>JASDQU010589223.1:12165-30776 GCA_032191745.1 Picea mariana | reverse complement strand
GGGAGGGAGACAGAGAGAGAAGGTGTAACATCCCCATTATAATCCCCAGTTTAATTAATTCTTATGTAGATATAATATGTGGCTATGGCCAAGCGATGTAATATGTGAATTGTATTTCAATTTTTTAATAATAAAATGTGATGCCGACTGCTAAGGGGACATGGAAAAGAGATGGGGGCTGAAGTAATTCTCTTATAGAGGGGAGTGTCTAAGATAATGGCCAAGAGGGGTCCAAGGGGGGGAATTAACCATGTTTATGGATTTAATCCATTTTCCTAAGCATCTTATTTGTATATGAACCTTCCCTTTTCCGATTGAGTGTTTCCAAAGCCAATCATTGAATACATGTAAGAGGGTGGGTGTGAATGGTCACATCCTGAAGTTATTGGGAACATGGGGGTTGAGTACAATTAGCTTGGGGAAGAGTGTGAGTCAAGTTACAACAGTTACAACAGTTCGAGCAGTTTACAGTTAGTCAAGTTTTTGCATGGAAAGGGGACAAAGAACAGAAAAATAGAGATGGAAGTGGATGCAACTGTGAAGGAAAAATTCTAGGGAAATTTGGAGCATGGAAAAACCTCTAGAAAGCCATTTGAATGTAGCGAAAGGGGTACTCAGGTATCTCAAAGAAACAATTGATTATGGTATTAAATATATTGATTCATTTGATGTTGAGCTGACAGGTTACTCAAATTCAAATTGGGTTAGCAATCTGGATGATCGCAGATCTACTACAGGTTATGCCTTTAGCATTGGATCCGGGATTGTCTCATGGAGCAGTAAGAAGCAGCCTATTGTATCTTTATCATCTACTGAGGCAGAATATAAAGCTTTGTGTTCAGCAACGTGTGAAGTTGTTTGGTTGAGAAGACTTCTTCAAGATTTTGGAGAAGAACAAAGAAAAGCTATGATAATCAAATGTGATAACCAGAGCTCAATTAAGTTAGAAAATAGTCCAGTTTATCATTCAAGGACAAAGAATGTTGATACTCAGTTTCATTTTGTTCGAGAAAAGATGCAGTCTAATGATGTTGCTTTAATGTATTGTAATACTAGTGACAATGTTGTTGATATCTTTACAAAGCCTCTTGGGAAGATAAAATTTGAATTGTATTGGGAGATGTTAGGTGTGGATGTAAATCCATTCTCCATTAAAGGGGAGACTTGGAAATAATGGAGAGCGGATTAGTTAGATAGTTGTGATTACGTTTGTATTTAGGAGCTAGATCCTATTTTCTTGGTATTGGTTCTATCTCCATGAACCATATGTAATCCTATAAATTGTTGTAACCTTTGATCGTTTAATCATCGAATAGATCAAGCATTGTTTCAGCTATCTCCAGGTGTTGCCTCACCTGAAAGCAGTCGGTTTTATTTGTCTTAGTGTCTTTCCTTATAATTCAAGTAGATGTTCATTATCATGGCTAGGAGCACTAACAAAGATTTTCACGACTACTTACTCGGAGATATTAAATGAATAAGAACCAACACAAATCCTGAGTTACTATCAAATTCTATGATAGCAAGTCGGAGGAGTTAGTACTAACTCCTATGAACAGGTTGGAGGAGTCAGTCTCATCTGATACATAAAAAAATGGACTTTCATAAAATGGTTATAACTTTTGACTTTGGTGTCTCTTTTGCAGCTTCTTTATACCATTGGAAAGGTATTTCTGAGATATACAACTTTCTAGTTATAGGTTTTGAGAAATTCCTAATTTATTGCCCTCATTTTTCAATATGAATATATGGTCCCTTGTTGGCAGACCTTGAAAGTTCCACTTCGCAAGCCGTGAAACTACGAGGCACAAAACCTCTACTTATGCTCGTATTTGCATGAAAATGGACTTCAGTAACGGATTCCCAACTGAAGTTATTCTTACTAGTAAAAATTAATCTTGGCCTCAGAAACTTGACTATGAGAGAGTCTTCTTGCACTACAGATCTTGTTTTGAAACAGGGCATCTTGCTTCCCACTGTCCCAAAGGGTCCAAAAAGATCAAAAAGAGTTGAAAATCCACTTGGTGGGTTGGATCTAATGACGACCGCCGAGTAATTTCAAAAACATGCAAAGAGCCTCCACAAGACATTGAAAAGCCTCCTCATTCAGATCCTCTTATTCAAGACACTATGTTATCTCAAGACTTATGTCAGAACTCCACTAAGAAGCTGAAGAAAGAGGCATCTACCCTTTAAGGCTCAGATAAGGTACTTCGGATACAACAATCCCCTCAACCATCAACAAGATGGGCAGATCAAGTTGATGTTGTTGAGGTTTCGGATCAAGAAAAACAAGAAACTTCATATCAAGAAAACCAGGTATCATAGACATTACAAATGGTCCAATGTCTGCAAACGAAGTTTGGACCGTAGTCGGAAAGAAGAAGAAAGTACATTACAAATGGTCCATTGTCTGCAAACTAAGTTTGGACCGTAGTCGGAAAGAAGAATAAAGTACATGTAACACCACAACCAATGGTAACACGAAGTAAGCAAAAAGACGAGCTCTTCCCCGACAAGTTAATTTAGATGCAATGTCTCTTCACGTTTATCCTCCGAGTCTTTTTCTGAGTGTATTCAATAAGGTTGTTCTATGTGAAGATTTCATTTGAGTATTTGAAAAAATCATCAATAGTGTGTAGTAGTTGTCTATTTGAAACTCCGAGTTGACCAAAATTTTCAAGATTTTGTATCTCCTTCATGTTCTTGACATCACATTTTTTATTATAAAATTTCTCAATTTTTATTAAAAAACTTGATATATTTTATCCAAACTTATTTCTAACCCCTATTACATATACATTTAATGCTATATACATCTCCTTTAAAATCACATAAAATACCTTTCCAAAATGCAAAAATATATATAAAAGCTACTTAAAAATGAAAATGAATTTCCTTTCTTTAAGTATTTTCTTTAATATCACTTTAAGATAAGATATGGGAAGATCCTACTACAATGTAGTTTAAAAAAATATTGAAATTCCACTCCAATAATAAAAATAAAAATAAAAAATTTAATTATTGTCACAAAAATAATATTATAAAAAAAAAAAATCATTGTCACAATGATTTTATTTTATGATAATAAAATGATATATTTTATTTGAGCTCATTTCTAACTGGTATTTATACTTTTCACACAAAAAAACAAAATTAGTGTTGTTCAAGAATACCCTAAATTCAAATCAATATTTATCCACAAATCTGCCAGTATCATAACATTTATAATTTATAAAATAGTCCATGTAGATATCTATCCTAAGGAAAAAGAGGAACATCCTTACAGCCAAGGATTCAAATTGGCCTTATGTTCGCATCCACTTCTGGAAATCGACGTCTACAATTCTTTTCTAAAATATTTCTCTTTATCGAATAAGCCTCTGGATGAACAGTCAATATACAGTTTTGTGACAATTTGCCATGGACCTTTTTGTAATTTTAACCAGCAAGAAAGAATAAGACAATCAAACAGTCCATGTACAAGAAAGAACTAAGACCATCAAACCTATGGGAAAGAAACACAAGTCTGCGCATGCCTTAACAGATTATGGCCTCTTAATAATCCTTCCAAAACAATTGATGAATCCCTTGAAACAACACTAAAAGACTAAAAATGAGAGTTAGCTCATGAATGTCAGGACTCCTCTTAGACATTTAGGTAGATTAATGCACAAAAATGAAGGGAAATCTCACATGAGTTAATGGTGCAGTGCCTCATTAAGTGTATGATGTAATGCCTGATAAAGTGTTTTATTGTCATGTTTGTACTACATAAATTTTTGGATTAAATGAATAAATGGCTATAACTTTGTTAGGAGTCTTCTCTATTTAACATCATTTTAGGTTGTCAATGAGCATATCGGCCTAATCGTTATGAACATGTGTTTTTTCCTTGAAGATAACAAGTTTAAATCCTAGGTAAAAACTTGACGTTTGACTTCAAGTTTGAAATTCAACTTACCATTCAGTATGGAGTTTGGCTTAAAATTTGGCTAGACTTGAAGTTTAGCAAATTTCAAATTTCAAGCTTGAAATTCCCAAAATGCAGTGACTAAGGATTCAAGTCACAATTTAGGGTTTTCCATAGATTTTGGGTGAAAAAAAGCATGCTCAAAGATTTGAGAAGCGGCATTTGGTAAGAAACAAGGGCTCCATCCATTCATATCCATGGCCTAAGCTAATAAGTAATGTTGTTTATGGAAGATTTTAAGTTTCTTGATTAATCAAGGACATGTGGAATATGATCAAGGTTTTAGGCGGCTAAAAATGGAGTCTGTGGAGAAATAGAGAAAAAAATTCAAAGGTTTAGGGACCGATATATGGAGTCTGATTGAATATGCAACCCTGGTTGGAGCCTCTGCTTCCCAAAATGAATTCAGGAGGAGGAGAGATTGGATTGAAAAGATGATGTATGCATCTGAGTTTCTTAAGTGTTGTGACTGTGATGTTGTTACTTCAGTTGAACCCCATGATGACATAATTGATGATGATGATGAGTAGGAGTGTATCAAAGGCTGTCATGATAAAGACAATGACAGGATAAACAACAACACTGGGAAGAGGGTTAGCAATTACAACTATGACAAAGCAGAAACCCTCAAAAGACATTGAAAAAGGATCCCGGGTTCTCAGAGAAGTCTTTAGGATCAAAGGCATCCTCGCAAACCTAGAAATACTACCTCAATTTGCATGTCATACAGTGTAAATATGACCTCCAATTTTTATTAGAAGGTTAGTTTGGAAACATCTATAGTTGTCAAGCAATGAAACCTTGAAACTAAGGAAATCCGAAATCACAGCCAAAGCTATCAATTTCATCTGTGTGGATACAAACAATATCAAAATATGAAATGACTTTTTTGCTTCCTTACTTTATGATGTGTCATACTCTCAGGCTAGCCACGTAGGATAGAGAGCTCAAATCAACAAAAATAGGAGAGGAAAGAATCCCAAACAAAACTTAGCTTTGTCCTCTCAATCTCTAAGCTTCTGAAATGTTAGAGTTCTAGCCAATGTAGAATTAATTTTCCAATAGATCTATATCGACCAGAAACTATACAAAGAAATGAAAAGATTAAGCAAAGACGGATTTGAAGCAACATACTACACTATTGATATGTATTCTATTAATATGAACATGCATAGTTACACAATATGGTTACAAGCTGTTAAGGAGTTACCAACTCCTGTAACGGTACACTAACTAACTAACTAGTTAAGGATGTAATTAGGTGTTTTTCTTAACACTCCCCCTTAATTACATCCGGGAAAAACTATCACTATCACTAGCTACCAATGCATTCCAATGCAATAGACTTCACACTCCCCCTTAAAAGTAAACTTGGTCCAGACTCTGAGATTAATATCTGACATTTCCCCTGTTAATCGAAGATTCAAATTCTATGATACAATCATTAAGTTAGCATACAAGTAGATACCCTTGTATCTACCAAAGTGGACTTCATACCACATACCTCTACCAAAGTGGACTTTATACCATATTCCTCTACCAAAGTGGACTTCATACCACATTTCTTCTAGCCAGCACCTCAAGCTGCTGAAAACCAGGGATAGTTGTGATGTATCATGGTCAACGCTTCATGCTGCTTGAAACCAATGATACATTCTACATGATCAGATATTGACCTATGTAGGCCTGATTCAATCAGGGCTTACTGAACATGAGGAACAAAGCTTGCCTATAGCAAAGCTCACAACTTCTTACAAATGGGACCAAAAAACTTATTGGAGTGTCTACTAGGGTGTCGGGTACAGCCGAACATGCACCCCTCAAATTACAACAATTCATTTCTTATGTATTTGTTGATGAATGCAAAAAACCAAAAATTTAGTTATATTTTGTTGCATGTCTCTGCCCATCTTTTTTCTTTGCAACTTTCTCGTGCAGTTTTTACTGCTCAATAATGAGGAAACGTTGTCCATAAAATGGCTCAATGTCAACGATGCTCTTCAACAAGAGAAGCGACTTAGTGATGCTCTTCAACAACTTAAGATGCTCTTCAACAAGAGAAGCGACTTAGTGATGCTCTTCAACAACATAAGACACTTTTACCTACGACTTATTTTCCTTGGAAGCCTCAATCTTCTGTCTCTCATTGGAATATGCTTCTTTGATTGTTCATCTTTGATCTCCATTTTCTTTTTTCATTCTTCTGTCATTTGTTAGAGTAACTAATTCTAACAAAATAACTACATTGGTCTTGAGATAGCTAGACTCAATACCTTGTACATTTCAAATTCTAGGATATGAAAAACTTAAATATTAAAAAAAACATTTTCATATTTTCATAAACCCTCCATTAACATATTCTCATTTTTTAGATGGAATATGAGTTGTTGTTGCTGGCTAGGTAACAACAAATTCGTTATGTCTCTCTCTCCACTTGCTCTACTATGAGGGTTAAATTGATGCCAAACTACTAAATAAATCTTACTGCCAGCTTTTTATAACTTCTGGTATTTAATAAATGCCAAATAAATTCAAATTCATTCTTGAAAATAAAATAGAATTCATTTCTCTTCAAATAACTTCACTTTTAATGAAAATAATGCCTTCGACTTCTCCACGCTAGGTGGTTTTTCCTCAGTTTCTTGCAAAATGGGACTCAATCTTTTCTTTTCTTTAATTTCTCCACAAATAAATATCTTCTCGGAATGGGGATCAATCTTTTCTTTTCTTTTCTTTAATTTTTCCACAAATAAATATCTTCTTTTGAAAAATATACTTTAAGTCAAAAAACTGAAAACGAGCGGACCTTTCAACATACTGTTCAAAAACAAACTTATGTGTTCATTTGTTTATTAAATATTTACTTTACCAAATCGCCCTTGTTCAGCTCTACCGCTACCTCCAATACAGACTTCATCCAACATGAAATTGACGCAAACTCTACCTCCACGACGTCGTCCCTTCACAAAACCCTTCCTGCGCGATCTTTACCAAGATTCAGCCTCTGGTGCCTGGATTTTTGGTGACAATCTCAGACGACTGCACGAAATTCCAACCAAAATTTTTAACTTGGCAATTTATCATCTTCATTGTGACTGCTCTTCATCACTGACTGCTCTTCATTTGCTATACAGCAACAGTTTCAAGATCGATTCCTCTACTTTCAAAGAGAGATATTTTCATAACCCTAGGTCTCTAGGCCCTCCAATGATGGAGTGAGGCCCAAACCGGCTCTGATACCATGAAAAGATTAAGCAAAGACAGATTTGAAGCAACATACTACACTATTGATGTGTATTCTATTAATATGAACATGTATAGTTACACAATATGGTTACAAGATGTTAAGGAGTTACCAATTCCTGTAAAAATACACTAACTAACTAACTAGTTAAGGATGTAATTAGGTGTTTTTCTTAACAATAAAGTCAGGCCAGCACATAGGCTGGTTACTTTCTCATAATCAGAGCTTTTCACTCACGTGGGGCTGCCTCTTGACTACTTGACCTTACAATATGGTGTCACTGTCTTCGGGGTTGCGACATTGTCCTACAATGAAACAGTTTAGGGCCCTGCTTATGTGGGTCTTGCAATTTAATTACTTGAACCATACGCTCCTTCTTGGCTGCAGAAAAACAACATTACTCCATTGGTTACCAAGTTTATGAGCTAATATCCACTTCATAATTTATACTATAGCGGGAACAAGTTTGAAAATAAAAATACAATCCAACAACAGAATACAAACCATTTTATATTTGTTGATATCCTTCCCGAAGCCTTCTTTTTGTTGCTGCAAGCTTCACTTTAACAGATGCATCGTCTGGGGATTTTGATTTCTGCAGTACAAATATAAAAATCTAAGTGTAAAAACATGTTGCTATATTACAAATAGCTACAAATAAGCAATGTAAATTTTCCTGGTACAAACTCCATCCAACATTGCTACGGGTACAGAAATTTTTTGACCTCGTTATATTTTTTAAAACACATTGTAGATCAGTAGTATTTTTCAAAATAGACAAAAGTTATAAGTTACATAAGACCAAAAAGAAAAAGATGTTTTGTGGACAGTGGATTATCAACATTTGTCTTCAATTTAGCTTTTACATTCTAGTTTGCTTACATTTTGGAGAGAAAAGGAGTCAGGCTTGGTCTGATTCCTGTTCAAATTGGGGTGCTGCTGCACACTCTCTCAATATCCTTTACATTCTGAGCTTATTGGAGATCTCCGCCAGAACTAGCAATTATACGACTTCAGCTGCTCATCCTATGGCCCTTGAAATCCCTGCCAGCCTGACTTTGAGCATTCCTTTTCAATTGTCCCCTCTCTTTCTTTGTCTCTTTCTTGGCACAAGAACTGTTATCCCTTTTCAGATTACTCTGGTGAGCCGATTACTTTATTTTATTGGTTTTTCTACTGTACTTTATTTTCCATCAGCATCGTATTCATCGTTCTTAGTCTTTTCAGCAGCACGAGGGTCTACATCGATTACAGAAAACAAAGTCAATCATGATCACAATTCAGAAATAATAACAAAGAACTTAATAAGACTAGTTCCATCAGGAGTAAAACAACATTTCTCTAGGCACAAAACATAGCATGTATTATGAAATCCAACAACATAAAATATCAAGAAGGAAGCAAGATTAACTTACTCCTTAATTAGAGTAGTGAATCACTTGCTTAGTATCTCTAATGGAAATGGAGGTGGCGTGGAAGTATGCCCAGCAATATTTGATGCCAGAAAGATGCAGTTCAATGAGACTATGATAAATCAAAAGCAGAAAAGGGAAGAAAATAAATGAAGAGCCAACGAATTCAAAGGGAGATTGGTATGTCTTCTTCACTTGGGAATCCTTCTTTCACCTCAAAATTCAATGGATCAAATTCCACTCAAACAAAAACGTGTGGGGCATCAATATTAAATGCATTATGGAAACTTGTAGAGAAGCAACAAGTTGATGATGCAATTGCTGAGCTTTTTGTTAACGCAATTAATATGATGGATCAAGTGAAGATAGCTGAATATATTTTCAGAATTTTGGATGAAGCAATTCAAGAGGTTAGCGACGAAAATGTTGTCCATGTTGTCACAGATAATGCCTCAAATTGTGTCGGTGCAGGAAAGATGTTTATGGAGAAGCATAAGACCATTTATTGGACCCCTTGTGCAGCTCATTGCTTGGATCTATTGCTACATGATTTAGCCAAATTTCCATGGATAAATGAGATAATTCGAAGAGCAAGAGCAGTTATAAACTTTGTCATTAACCATCATCTCACATTCAGCATATATATAAGAAATGCAACTAGAGAGTTGTTGAGGCCTTGTGAGACCAGGTTTGCCACATTTTACATTACTCTGAAAAGAGTTGTTGAAGAAAAACAAGCTTAAGATCTATTTTCTGCAATGTTGAGTGGGAGAGATCTCACCTTTCAAGAGAAGAAAATGGAAAGAATGTAGAAGAAATAATGATAGGCAACATCTTTTGGAAAAATGTTGAAAAAGTGTTAAAAATGTGTGGTCCAATTGTTGATATGGTTCAGATGGTTGAGAGTGACAAACCTTGTATGGGTTTTTTTTATGAGGGCATGGACCAATGCAAGGAAGCCATTGCAAGTTCTTTTGATAATATGGAAGTTGATTACCGGGAGATTTGGGAGGTAATTGATCAAAGATGGAAGATGATGCATAGTCATTTACACGCAAAAACATGCTATTGGACCCTAGATTATTTGGGGTATCAAGACATCAAGATGAGGAAGTCAGCAGTGGACTTTATGAGGCTATTGACAAGCTAAATCTAGATCCATCAATTGTAGCTTTGGTTATATCGTTGTTATACAGTTTTTTGCCACTTGATCACTTAATGGGCATCATTTGGGGGTTAGCAGTCTAAAACACTAAATTATACCACTTTTACCCTGAGTTTGCAGTCCCTTTTTGCCTGGTCGTTGGTTGTCCCTTTACAACCTATGACCAAAATTGTTGGTCGCTCCTTGTCATCTTTCAAAGGGAAATCAGTCGCTTCCTACAAGAATGCATGGCACGACTAGGTTTGTTACTCCCTATTTAGGATTAGTTTCCATGATATGAGATTAAACCTTGTATTTTATGTGGTTCGACCTCGATAAGCTTGTTATCTTGGGCATCTAGACCCTATCTAGATTAACCTTTGATCTTAACTCTATTATCATATATATTGAGGGTTTCTCATGGGAAAAGGGGGAGAAAGGAGAAAGAAAACTTATACTAGCGGTTTGATCACAGAGCTTGGGAAAGGAACTTGGGAAAGCACTGCATCAACTTCCTAACTTTCTTGATTGTAAGTTGTAATCCATTTGTTTCATTAATAGAAGATGTACAAGATTTTCCTCCTTACTTGATTGTATGTAGTTATTATAATCTTTGTAAGGAATTGATATTCTTATATTATGTCACTAGATCTATTATCCATTTATACATGAATCGCTTGATCTTGTGAAAGGTTTCTTTGTCTCTTTATGCATGCCAATCCATGTTCGCAAGAGCGAAGGATATCTTCGAGAAATCTAACAACTAAGGAGCGTGCAGGGACAACCGTCAAATCACTGAGTAAACCTTTCATTCCATCAACTCATAGGTTCCTTTAGTGTATAATTTAGATCTAGGAAAATATTTAGTTTATATCTCTATTATGTCTTAGTTCTAGGAGGAGCCTAAGGGAGGTAACTCCTGCAAGGATCATTTACCCTACAACAATTGTAGCTCAGGTTATACAAGCTAAAAGAAGGGATATTTGGAACTAAAGCAACGTCGTATGATAGGGTCATAAGTGTTCCATCAGTATGGTGAGATTTTTATGGATCAGGGGCCCCAAAAATGCAAAAGTTTGCAATTGGTATCTTGAGCCAGGGATCAAGTGCATTAGTGTGTGAAATAAATTGGAGTGCCTTCGACCATATTCACTCCAAGAAAAGAAACAGGTTGTTATCTGGAAAATTAGAAGATCTTGTTTATGTTTGTAGCAACTTGTAGTTGGCCTTAAACAGTGGCTAAATACTCATCCAATTTTTCTACCCCATGTTTCAATCCCATTCCAGATGCATTAGGAGATCAAGATGATCTTGACATTGAGAGTGATAGAGCTAGTCCCGAATCCAATGGTTATCATGCTTCTGGTGGTTTCACTATTCCAAGTGCTCTTGATGATATAGAGATTTTTGACGTAACAAGTAGTCCACGGGAACATCAAGAATAAAACTTGTGTTCCCATTCAATTTTCTTTTTGGATGCTCAATTGTGCAAAACTTTTTAATCTTATGTTCATGTTTTCAATGTTATGTTTCTTGAACAAGTTTTTAAATTTTGAAGAAGATGATGTGTTTTTGAAATATCTCTTCAATCATGTTAGCATGCTATTTTCATTTCTACCGTGTGTTTAATTACATATGTTTTTAATTTTTATCGTTACTCTATTCAAATATTTTAAAATTTTAAAATTTTGTAGTCTATCGAATTTTATCCTAGAAATTTTCATAGATGGATTTTTTTTGAACTTCAAGGTTTTCGAACTCGATTTCGAATTTGAACCAGGTGACTTAGCCTACAACATGCAAAGTGATGCATATGATAAAAGTATTTAAAAACAAAATCCCGTGTAGTAAAACATAGGATAAACTTCAGTAACTGCTCGAGTGCAACTGCAGCTACAGCGACATTACCAGTAGTCTTCACCCATTCATCTACAATTTCTTTCCAGCCATTGTAGTACACCATATCGACGCAGTAATAAGAACATTTAATCCTTTTAGTGTTCACGTAAGTAGGTCTAAGTCAGCTTAAATAAACTAGAACCAACTTAAATAAACCAGAACCAAAGCCTTAAATGCTCTCTATTTCACTTATGTTAGGATAAGTTCCCATTATGAAAGTGAATAAAAGAAACTACTGATGTGACTAAAACTACATTTTTGCATAACCAATTGTTGGAATTCACTATTAGATTATTCATGCTTCCAACATTAAACCTCGAGGTTTTGGCTTAAAATACCTAATAATCCTCTTCATTGTGGACCAAATTTTCTTTGAGTTGTGCTTCTGCAATAGATTAACTTGTTTCCCAATCTTAGTTTCCTAGGTCAAATAAACCATTGCACAGCATGTTTTTTATTGAACAAGTTTGAAGAAGGGTGTTTGACCTCACATCACATGTGAAAGAACACCTCCAAACTATATTTTACACAAAAGAGTGAACTCTATTTAAACACCTCCAAACTCTATTTTACAAAAACTAGGGAACTCTGTTTAATTTTGCAGTGGAAGACATTTTGTAAAACACTGAAAAAAACATGTCTTTAGGGCTTCCATTGTGAGTTGCATCAATTCCAATTTTCTCAAACACTTATGCAGCTAACTATCAGAATACAACAGGAAGGGGGATTGATTATTGAGAGAAATGAGCACACCCTTTGCAGACGTTTTTCAAAAATTGTTATTTAAAAAAAAATGCATGAGTAGCAATGTATGTTTAATTTTTTCTAATAAAAAATCACCCATCAAAGGACTATTGCTTGCAAGAGCTGATAAACTAAAACTATTCAATATTTAACTTAGAAGAAACACTACCGCGGTCCCATTTGCAAGAATGTCTTTGATCTTGAGGACCTCTCTGAGAACTTGGGGTTCTTCCTCAATTTCCTCGGTGAGGGCTTCAACCTCATCATAACTATAATTGTTGAGCCTATTCCCATCTGTCTCACCAATGTTGTTGTTTACATAGTTATTTTATTTTTCATGGCAACCCTTGATACCCTTCTCGTCATCCTTATCATCAATTATTTCATCATGGGGTTCAACAAAATTAACAGAATCACAATCACATCACTTGAGAAACCTAGATGCATACAATATTTGTGCAATCATGTCTCTCTTTCTCATGGAAAATAGAGGTTGTAACCATGATTGCATATTCAATCAAACTGCATATATCAGTCCCTGCACCTTTGAAAAACTTTCTCCAATTCTCAACAAACCTCATTTTTAGCCCACCTGAAACCTTAGTCTATTCCACACAAGCCCTTGATCAATCAAGAAGCTTAAAATCAACAACAAACCACACACTACTTATTCGATCAAGCCATGGATATGAATGGATGGCACCACACACTGCTTATTACATCAAGCCATGGATATGAATGGATGGCACCTTGTTTCTTGATCAAATGCAATTGCTCAAACTGCCTTATGTTCCCTAATTTTTCCTAGATAACACAATAAGAAGGTGTAGAGTTGTTTTTAACCCTCTCCTACTTATAAAAATTGAAAACTGTTGAAAAATAGGTGTGGATAATAAGCATTGGATGTTAGGATTGGATTGGAAATGATGATGGTCGATCACAATAGAATAATTGACACAATAGCTGAAGTTTTCCACATAACTATTCCTTTATAGGGTAATATATGCATGAGCATTGACAACTTAATATGACGTTATATATATAAGAATTGTACAGGACCATGAAAGTGATTCATTCATTTAATCTTGAAACCTACATATGACAAACATGCAACAAAACATGTGCCTATTAAGCAAAAACTGGAGAACTGCCTCTGATTTGTGTTACTTGGGAAACACACAAATCCAACAAAAATAGAAGTATGAAACTGTAACGACACTCAAATCCAAATGTAGCCTGATTTGGAAACTATGACGAATGGCAGACATAAATAGTAGTATTTCACTTTTATGTTGCTGTCTACTCTGGTTGGACTTGCTTAATTTGGAGTCGGCCCAAAAACAAAAAGTCTCATATTGGTATATTTAAAAAGAAGCGATCACTTTATTTATATACCTAAAACAACATTTCGTTCCCTCCATTCAACTGGGAATTTAAAATGCAACACATGCCTATTAAGGAAAAACTACAAACGTGGGAGCACCACCTCTGATTTGTGTTGCTTCGGAAAGACACAGATCCAATAGATATTTGAAACTTGACGACACAAATCCAAATGCAACCTGAGCTGGAAACTGTGTCGACATACATAAATAGTAGTTTTACAGTTATCAACACTTTTATATGCACCATGCAACTATCCAATAATTGTCTTAAAAAAGAATGCAATGGAAAAGTGTTTTTAATGGAAAAATGTCTTTTAAAGAGTTTTTTTAATGGAAAAATGCATTTTAAAGAGTGACTATCTACATGGTGCATATGACCCACCATTATTTATATCCTTAATTTAAGATATAACCAAAACAATAACTCTCATATTGATATATTAGAAAACAATAATTACTAATTGCTATTACCTAAAATAGCATTCTATTCCCTCCATTCCAATTCAAATTGGCATTTAGAATGACACATTTTCCAACGAGAGAATCTAACTAAACCAAATTAAAATGGAAAGTTGCCTCCAAAATTAGAATCTAGTAAAATAATAAAAATAAATAAATTTTAAAAAGTCTATTAAAAATATTTATATTTATTAAATATTTACTTATATGATGATGATGATGATTAACGTCCATTAAGACTGAATTAGTCTATCATATCTTAAGAGGGTAAGTGATTACTTAGAATTTTGTTTTTGTGCTCTAAAAGCATTAAGAGAAGCTTTCCAAAATCACCATACTTTTGTTGAGTTAAGAGGTTAGGAAGGTTGGTAGTGTGACACATATTTTGAAAATGAGATCTAATATGGGTATAGGCTTGACAATCTAAGACAAAGTGATTTTCATCTTCAACCTTCTTAGTGTCACAAAGGTGACACACTCTTTCATCCCATGGTGTTTTATGAATTGACCAACGCCCAGTTTCACTATGGAGCTCATGAGAATTTGTTCTTATCGTAGCAATGTTTTTTTTTTCTTTACACTTGGCAAAATAGATAGATAATTTTGATCTTCTAAATTAGGGTTGATTACATCCTTATAATAGCTTAATTTTATTTTTTCCTCAAACTCTTTATAACACCACATTTTCTCCTTAAATTTTGATTTGACGTTCTTTTAATAGTATCTTTATTCTGCAAAATGGTGTCGTCCATGATTTTCCAATAGTTTAGCCAAGACTGGGCATCTTTATGCCATCCTCGCTTGAGTCGATGGTGGTTATGACTCGATTTTGAAGCAATTTTAGGAATCCTCTTGTCTTCCATGTTGTTTAATATGTTCTTATACATTAGGTATCTAGTCATAGCCATGATCTCAATGGGGGAGAGGCTTATTTCTAAGGAGAGGATGGGATAGGGCATACATCCTTTAATTTTGAGATTATAGGTTATAAAATTCTTTTGTATTTGATCTATCTTTCTCCAGGATTCACGAGAGATACTACATCCCCAGACTTCACATCCATAAAGAATGACAGGTGTAACAAGAGTCTCAAAGAGGAGTTTATTCTTATCCCAACTCCAAAGATAATTGTTTTCAAACCCATAATAAGCTTTCCATCCCCGAATAATCGTTTTCTCAATGCTATAATTCCAATTGAGCTTGTGGTGAATATCAATTCTAAGATATTTGTACGAAGTCACTTCCTCCAAGTTGTTTTTTTCGTATACGAAGGTATCATAAGGGATCTTATTGGATTTAATAATCATGACCTTAGTCTTATCAGTATTAACAGTCATACTCATATTGGAGCAAAAATCCTTGAGGATTCTTAGTTGGTTTTCAGGATCATGGGGACTCCTTGCTAGAAGAACGATATCATCGGAATAAAGAAGAAGATTGATGACTATACCAGTGAGAGTAGGGCCGACACAACCTATTTTTTCCAAGCAATCTTCTAACTTGTCAATGTATATGCCAAAAAGGGTAGGGGACAGGGGACAACCTTGCTTGACTCCAATATTGCAGTTAATCTCTTTTGACCAACCCTTGGTGTTTTTAAACTTGGCAATAACGTTCTCATGCATCCTTATTGCAGCAGCCCTCAACTGGAGAGGCACTTTTATCTCTTCCAACCTATTCCAAAGATTTTTCCTAGGAACCATGTCAAAAACTTTTCTAAAGTCAACAAAACAACAAAAAAGATTGGTTTTAGTATTGCAGAACTCCTCCGCAATGATCCTAAAGGTAACAAGATGGTCTACAGTTGAATGATATCTCATAAACACAACTTGGCCTTTAGCTCTTTTACCGTGACTTTCTAGCCAAAGGCTAATCTTCTTTTCCAAAATAATTCCATAAAGCTTGGCTAAAATCGGGCTAATCATAATGGTCATATAATTAGAGGGAATGTTTAAAAATAGGAACAATGAGGCTTTGCATCCAGGGTTTAGAGAAGCCCTCTTGACTGCTAAATTGAAGAGCTCGTGTATGTGAGGGATAAGGATAGACCCTTTGATTTTAAAAATTTCAGCTTGGTAGCCTTCAATGTTCTTAGCTTTCCCATTTGCAAGTCCCTTAACCCTGAACTCTATGTCATCTAAAGAAAAAACGTCTTCCTTTGTAGGGACAATAGGAATAGCTTTTCCATTTGCAAGTTGCTTAACCCCGAACTCTATGTCATCAAAAGAAAAAACTTTTTCCTTTATAGAGACAATAGGAATGGTGTCCATGACATTAAGGAACTCATAAAAATTTTTAATAGATATATGTGTATTAAATAATTGTTCACAAAATTATTATAAATTATAAATTAATTTTAATTAAATTTTGATATTTAAAAAAAACAAAATTACCATAAATTTATGGTGATTTTTTTTATTTTTCTATCATCAATAAATAATAATAAATAAAAAATCATTTTTCATTTTCATATATACTATTTTAAAATTGTAGAATTTACTTAATATTTATGTTTACATTTATAAATCCATCTTAATTTATTTAAAAGAGGTAATAAAAAAGGTGGGAATTTATTTGGTAGCTATAATTTGTTATAAAGGGAAGTCATAAGGATTTAACAAGCTCTTGAGGTAATAAAAAAGGTGGGAATTTATTTGGTAGTTATAATTGGTTATAAAGGGAAGTCATAAGAATTTAACAAGCTTTTGAGAGTTGGAAATTCATAAGAGTTAGATAATAATAATAATAATAATCTATTTTTAAGGTCACGGCCAAGCCAACACACCAAATTGGTGTATGAGATCCCTTTGTTTATGGGACAAGGGACCCCCCTCCGCCCAGCAATTTGATTGGTAAAGTCTACGAAGGTATATATACCCTACCCTCCTTTGGATTTGAACTTGTGACCTCTTAAGAGGAAACACATGTTCAAGATATGATAGGTGACGTCTTCTTTTTTTAATTAAAGTTTCTCTTAAGTAATGAATTTTGATAAGTATTATATTTTTTAATACTTCATTTATTTTTAAATATTTAAAAGAGTAATTATTGTATTTAATTGTTGAAGCTGTGTGGATTTCGGTATTAGCTTTCTGATTTTCACAACCATCCTTTTCACAGTTTTGAGAGTTTGATGGCGATAGCAGGAACACTTATTGGTCCAAGCTTTGTGTGGGTAAAATCTTTCTCTATTGATACACAGGTATATGATCTTTTATTTGGCTTTGTTATATTTTTGTCTATGTATAATTAGACAAAATGATTATAGAGACCATATGTTGATCCTAGAGTCACTCGTGATTCTTTGAAGTCAAATTAATTTATTATCATTTTTTGGTTTGGTGTGTGTTCTCTAAAACTTCAAAAAAAGCCCAAGTATTCAAGTTTAGTGTTTGAAGATGCTAACAGCATTTACTTCCTTATAGTAATTTCAAGTATTATTATTTTTTAAATAAAATTTGGAGTTCTTGGTCATATGTTGGACATTTAAATTAGTTGTTGATTTCTTTCCTTCCTTTTTAGGGCTTTGAGACCTCTATACTAATAGAGGTTTTTTTTAATCTGGTTGTTTAGGTTTTTTTTACAATGTTTAATGTTTATTTTTTTAGTGATTATGAAAATCATTAAAAAAAAAAAAACATTAACAACAGTTTTTATGTCATTTTTATTTACATTTATGTTTAGTTTTTATAGGCTATTTACATGTTATTTTGTTTCATTATTTGCATTTTCAGATTCTCTTTAAAATAGAAAAGCCCATGAAAATATATAAAATAGAAAAAAACAAATTAAATTAATTTAAATTTTAAAAAATTGATTAAATGCAAACAGGAATTATATTTTTTCATAATTGACTAATAATCCCACTATACCTCTAGCTTAGCCCAAGAGAGTGATTGAGTGTTGTTAGAAATTACCACTTTCATCGTCATGTACCACAAATGAATTATTGTATACATGTAGAAATATGTGGTATGTAAATTCCTAGCGGGTTCAACAAGCCTCTACTAGTGAATGTGTACTTTGCAAAAGCTTTGTGTTTTTTTACTTCCGTCTAAGTTGGGACGGCTAAGTTTAATGATGTAAATATTCCAAATGAAATTAATAAAAGGTGAACACATAATGGCTAAGTAGAAACATTTAGAAAATGGAAATGAGACCAGCTCCTCATAGGTGAGGCAGGCTACGCCTGGAGGTAGCCTAAGCAATGTCGCACACTTCATATTAATCAATCATGGATATAAAGAAATACACCAGGTATGGAGTTAGAACAAACTCCTAGGAAATAGGATCTAAGTCCTAAATACAAACACAATCCAAACTTTCTAATAAATAGTTTCTTCATTATTTC
>JASDQU010589222.1:130159-146593 GCA_032191745.1 Picea mariana | reverse complement strand
TGATCGTTATAACCTTCTTATATATGCATTAGGTTCCTTCCATTTCTGATGACTGCTTGGATCTTACACTAATCCACTTGACCATTGTTGGGGTAATTGATTGGGTGACTTAGCAAGCTTGTATTCATGGGTTTTGGGTAGCCACCAAGGGGGATTTGCAGAGCCATTGTCCGCTCCCACCATCTTATCATGTTTCATCTTATAACCCGCTCATCCATCCCATTCCCCTAGTCTGGCCATTAGGATGACCTTTCAGGGTTACACTTTGTCTTGTGGGAAGAAGGGGCTAAAGGCCTAGGGGGTAAAAGTAGCTGGTAAAAGATAAAAGCCATAGGAAATAAAACCTAGAGATGCTTCGCCCAGGGGATCCCCGAGAAGGCAATAAAAATCCTCTCGATAAGAAACTAAGAGACCCTAAGAAAAATGATAAAAAAAAAACAAGACCTAACCAAGAGGATGGGAGGTCTCATCACGAGCCGGCCCATTATGTTCATAGGTATTTAGCAGTATGACATTGCCACTATCTGGTCACCAAGCCAGGGCAGTGACCTTTGGTTGCGTGGCCAAAGGAAAGGGGGTCTCATCATGAGCCAGCCTTATCATTTCTGCGAAGATACCAGTGGGTAACGCTGTCAGCTCTGGCCACCAAGCCAAGGCAGTGTCCTCTGGTCAGACTTGAAGTAAAAAAGAAAGAAAAAGTAATAAAAGAAAAATGAAGGCAATAAAGGGCTTGAAAAAAATGCATCCATGACGGGTACAACTCGCCTCCTACAAAGGCACCCATAGACAACACCTGCCCTTGGTCTTACTATGACTAGACATCCCTAAAAAACCATATCACCTCATTAAACATGGCTTGAATGATCTTTTGAGGAAACTTTCCATCTCTTGTGGGTATTAGCCCAATAGGTTATTCTGTCGGTTTCCTTAGCTTTGTATAGTAGATCTGTGTAATATCTTTGAGCTCTTAGATGATATGTTAGGGATTTCATGCATATATTTTGATAACTTTAATGATGAGATATGATTTACATTGCTATGATCTCTAGGACTGATGAGCCCATGGAGGGCGTAGTTTTTGATGTACAGGACCATACCCGACGGACAGGTACCAGAGGACCGGTACACATGGGGAGATGATTAGCTCGGACCTCCATGGGGCTGAAGAGCCCATCAGATGGTTGTTGGGATGGCAGAGACAGGACAATGTCATGATGAGCCCTTGCATGAAGAAGACAGAAGGACGCCCTCACCAGGACACTTTGGCAGAGATCAACCTAGGGGGGATCACCCCCTGCAGATGAAATGATGGCTTTGATGGACAGGACGCCACCCAGGACAGGCTGGACATTTTTTGGAGCAGATGGCAGTGTGCTGGGCTTGTTTGGCACATGTGGCAGGTTGCAGGAGCCCCAGGGGGGCCAACGTTTTGCTCCTTGGATACTGATCTTGCCCAAAAAGGGCCAACGTCTCCCTCAGAGGGGCCTGACGTCCCCCTTTTAGCTCATAGTTTTGACATTTTAGCATTTAATGTGACAAATAATGAGATAATGTTAAGTCAGCCTTGTCGGCTGTTTTTAATGACCTATTTTGTAAATTAAGGTCATTTGGATGATATATATTGAGGACGTTGAGCCTCATTTTGAATATAACAACTACTCACTCTCTTGTGAGAGGATACTTTTTAGTCTTTTGTCTTGTCATTGGCTCTTGGAGTTGAGGCGCTACACTTGGAAGGATTATCTTTGGCATGCATATGGTGTTTTTATCATTGGAAGGTGTTACAACTAGGGTTTGATAAGCTCATCTTTGATTTGTAAGTGTTTTTCTCATACAAAACTTCTTGATTGAATGGTTGTAGTTTAAAATTCTTACATGTATGGTTACATTGTTATTTTTATGCTTAATCATTGAAACCCTAGGGAGCAAGCACACAAGTAGGTCCTTGCTTCATGTCCCCATGATAAAGACTTGTTTAGCCATTTGATTAAGAAGAACCTAGCCTAGCCATTGCTACACTAGTTCTTCTTTTTCTTGAGTTAGTTTGAAACATAAATTGAAGAAAGAAGACATCCTAGGCCTAATTAATTTTACACCTAGGGTTTGACTCTTAGGGTTTGAAAAGCCTTGGCCCCAAACAACACTTTTCAACCCTAGATTTATGTTTTATAGCTAGCCGTTTTGCCAAAGAGTCTTAAGGAAAGAGGGAGGAGCATGAGGCCTAGCTTTAGCTACACCGGAATGAGCCTCCTCCCCTTAGGGTTTTGACTTGGTGGCCCTGCCATTGCAGTACCATTAAGCCTAACTCTCCCGTCCTTAGGTTTAAGTCTTTCCAAGCCTTTAGCCTCTCTCTTTGACTCCATTAACCCAAGGCACTAGTCTAAAATTGCAACGTTGAGTTTTCCAAGTTAATACAATCTTTCAAACACTCTTGAATTGAAACCCTAACTAACCTTAGCGATTCTACTAACCCTAACCCTAAAATGACGTCATGCCTATTTTGAACCTTTGTTTGGCTTGAAACGTTGTGGCATTGTCATCCATTGATAGACTTTGAGGTATTGGTTATTTTCATTGGCTTCATTAGCAAAACGTCCATCTCATAGTCTAGCAAAACTAACCTAGAACAAGCTTGACGTCACCTTTTAGAAAGCATAGTGACGCAGCAACATTATATATGTGAGCATAGTTGTGATATTTAATGCATTGTGATAATTAAAGGATTAATTTTATACATTGAATACTCCATCATTTGTATTTATTGAGGAAGTAACATTATAAATCTTAGCTTTAATTGCAATCATTGACTTCGTCAATAATTACTTTTATTTATGCTCATGTGTATATATTATTGATAGTCATTGACATTGAAAGCACTAACCACTGCTGCACACTTTAGTTTTATCATTGTCTTGTCTCGCAAACAGGTGCCCTCTCAGTGGAATACCTTTAACTTTGACTATCACTCTTGGCAGTAATCTGTGAAAGGAATCCCTCATCTTGATCCTTTAGACCCTAAGACCTTTCAAAACCCTAGATTACTAGGGACGTCTCCCTTGGGATTAGCCACCCTAAATAGAAAGAGCTCCCCATCGAGGTGACAGTGGGTGGGGAAAGCTCATGTTACGCCAGTTTGAGTCTTACTTCCAAGCTACTAAACCTATCCTATAAACTGTGCGATAACAGGCCCCAACATATATTTTTTTTTTTGACGAAAAAGTTTAGCGGTTTTATATTAAATGTGGACTAGCCACTAATCGGTTACATACTGGCAGGGCTTCACTGAGCTGCTGCCTACTCTAAGCTAAAATGCATTGCTGTAAGTGCCAGGATAACATAACACTCCCAAAACCAATTCAGAAACCTGAAACCAGACTTATTTAAAGCCTTGGCTTCTATACAAAATGCCAAGATACTTGAAATGGCAGAAAACCTTAAAGATCAAGGTGCTACAGATCAAGAAACTAACTACTTTTTGGGGCCTTCCCCCCATTCGATGTTTAATTTGGATAATTTGCTTTCAAGCTGGCCGATTCTATCCTCAAATTCATTTTGGGGGCTTTTCAGCTCCTGGTGTAGCTTGTCAAGCTCCTCAGTGAATCCGATTTTAACTGTAGTGATGTCCTGCTCCAATTGTTCAAGTCGCCTGCCTGCTTCCATGTCAAGATTCTCCAGAAAGTCGAGTTGAAACTGGAGGGTCTGCTTCAGTTTCTCCAGCGTATCATCAAGCTGCTTCAATCGCTCCTCTACAGTGAGATTCCGACTGGAGCTCGCGGCCATCTCTTCTTCTCTTGCTCTATTGCTCTGAAATCTCTCCTTCTGCTCTCTCCGTGCCTTGGAATGGGTTTTCTCCTGGACTGAGGGCGCGAGCGAATTTATGCTTAATCTCCTGTCTTTCATCATTTCTTCCATCGATGCAGTCCCCGAGAGGTATGGGGGGGCGATCTTGCTGCCTCCTTTTTGCATGTGAATCGATTTCCTGTTCTCCCTCTGCCCAAGTTGCTCAGACTCGCGTACCATCATTGGGTGAGTTCTGGCCCTGTCTTTTCCTGTCCCCTTCTTGCCACTTGCGTGGGTTTCCTGTTGAGTGAGAGGTCGGGTCATGGTAGATCCACCATGGAGTGTTGGTCGTTTATCATCATTCGTCCTTGTGCTAGCGCAGCTCCCCTGTTTGCCTCCTCGTCCGCGTCTTTGTTCAGCTCCCTTAGAACATGGAACACTTGGAACGAGTCGAATCCTTTAAGGAGCAGGCGTATTCTGACCAGCAAGTTATTAAGTTTTGCACTTTGGGTTTCTTTAGAGTGGGCTATAGCTCGAATTAACAGGCGGGAGTCTCCTATAATAATCAAATTTCGGATTCCATTGCTTTTGGCTTGGCACAGGCCTTGCCAGAGTGCCATTGCTTCTGCATGGTTGTTGGTGGCTATGCCCAGACCAATCGCGTATCGCACCATGACTTCTGCGTTTGGCTTTACAATTATACCTCCTCCTCTTGCTTGACCTGGATTGCCCTTTGAGGCTCCGTCAAAGGATAGAATGTGGATTTTCCTTTCTCTTTTCCAATTGTCGAATTCGCTCTTTTTTGTCCTTATTTCCCAGTGTTCTAGGGTTGTAGCTTTGGCTTTGCTCCCAATTTGCTGTTGAATTTGGAATTGGTCTTTCCAGAGCTCTTCTTGCTCTTCCATCTCCCTACTGTAATTAGATTGGCGATGGGCGCTAGCCCATTCGCCAAAAAGAGATCTGATCTTTGCGCTTACGATGGGAGCCCTCCTTTCCTTTTCTCAAAAAATCCTATTATTTCTCTCCAACCAGAGCCCCCAAAGGATGAATCTTGGGAGTGCTTGCCAAAGCCTCGAGGCAACGCTTTGCTTCTTCAACTGGAACGGATAAAGTTTGGTCCAGCATTGGAGGAGGGAGTGAATGTCTTGGGGAAGGGGAAGTTCCTTTTGCAACCCAACTGCCAACTTCCAAACTTCTTTTGAGTAGTTACAGTTAAGGAGGAGGTGATCAGAGGTTTCCTCAGCTTGCTGACACAAGGGGCATCTGAAGGGACCCTCCAACCTTTCTTTTGGAGGTTTTCCCCTGTTTGGGTACTGCTGTGGCTGAGAGTCCAAAGGAACAGGTCTATTTTGGGAATGGTTTTTGTGTTCCAGATGGATTCCCATAAGGATGGGTTGGGTGGGACATGAGGGATGTTTTGGAAGGTAGAGTATCCCAGTGAGGTGGAGTAGGGTTTAGCATGTCTTCCCCATCCTCTCTCATCTTTCCCCTTTTTCCTTAAGGGGGCTTTCCCCTGCAGGCTGAGTTTTAGAGAACACCACTCAATTTCTAAGTCCAGGGGCAGGTTGTTCACTGCCCATCCTTGCCACGAATTGTGCCTGTCCGTCCCCCAAGTAGAGATGTCGAAGAGCGTCTTCAGATTTTGCCCATCCATCCATCTTTTTAGTCGTTGAAGGTTCTGGTTCATTTCCAGCGGTGGGTCACCGAGAATGGAGTCTTCCCAGATTTTAATTTTTTTCCCATTTCCCGGCACCCAGGTCAGATGGGGGGTGAAGTGATCGATGGCTTTCCTGCAGAGGTTGTAGATTGGGGACCCCTTGGTCTCTCTGCAGGGATTTTCCACGCATCTCTTCCTTGTGCCTCTGAAATATTTCTTCCACAGGGCTTCCTTGCACCACGCTGTGTCACCGCTGACTATGTACCATAGCAGTTTTGCCCCTAGGGCCAGGTTCTGTACCTTGGTGTTTTTGAGGTTGAGTCCGCCTTCCAGGAGGGGTTTTGAGATTTTATCCCAGTTTATTAGATGGAGTCTTCTGCCTGACTGCTTCCCCCCTTCCCACAAAAAAACTTCTCTGCAGTGCTTCCATTTGTTTAATTGTGGTGCTTGGGGCCAGTAGCAAAGAATTTTGGTAAATGGGCACACTTGCCAGAACGGATTTGATGAGTACTATCCTCCCTGCTAAACTTAGCCAATTTGCACCCCATGAGGAAATTCTCTTCTTTAGTTTCTCTATTAGGTGGTTCCAATTGGAGGTCCTTGGATTCGTCTTGGAGATAGGGATTCCCAGGTAGGTGAAAGTCTCCCAATTAGTGTGCCCTTCCATCCCCAAAATTCTGGAAATTTCCAGCATCTCATTGGGTGTGATGTTCCAGCCATAAATTTTTCTTTTTGTCTGACTTATCTCGCTTCCTGACACTGCATCATAAGCGTCCAGCTCCTCTTTGAATCTTTTTGCTACTAGTCGACTTGCCCCTCCTAGGAGCAAGGTATCATCCGCAAATTGCGCGTGGTTGATTTCCTTCACACCCTGGGTTATTTTTAATCCTTGGAGGTTGCTGTAGATTTTGGCATTTTCCAATTGATAGCTAAGGACTGAGGCTTGAATTGCGTATAGCAGAGGCGATAGAGGACAACCCTGTCTTAAGCCTCTGGACGCTTTGAAGAAGCTTGTCACTCTTCCATTTACCATGGGGGCTATCCATGGCGATCCTATGCAGGCTCTTATCCAATTCACAAAGGATTCGTCAAATCCGAACTTCTTCATTACCTCAAAAAGGAAATTTTGATTAACTCCGTCAAAAGCATTTGCAAGGTCCAGTTTAATAATCATACCTTTATCCTTTCTTGTACCAGGACTATGTTGTCTGCTATTTGCCTGCCTTTTATGAATCCTCCTTGGTTCTCTGGCACTATGAGAGGGAGGACGTTCTTCAGTCTGTTTGCAATTACCTTAGTGAGAATTTTATAGCTCGTGTTACAGAGGGAGATCGGTCTGAATCGGCTGAAGTTGAGCGCTCCTTTCTCTTTGGGGATGAGTGCCAGGAAGGCTGAGTTTGTGCTTCCTCCCAGCTTGCTGCTCGCCTGTGATTTCTTTATCATTTTGGTTAGGTCTGATTTGATTATTTCCCAGCATTGCTGGAAAAATCTTGCTGTAAAACCATCCGGTCCAGGGGCTTTGTCCTGGTGCATTTGGTCGAGCGCCTCTTTTATTTCTTGCTGTGAGACCTCCTCCAGAAGCTTGCGGTTGATGTCATCTTTTATTAGCTTTGGGACAACTGATAATGGGTACATTTGGGGAGTTATGCTTGCCCTTCCATTTTCTGTGTAGAGAGTTTTGAATGTCTCGAAGGCTGCCTTTCTAATGCCCTCCGGTTCAGAGATTGTAGTGTTTTGGACTTGGATTTCTGTCACAGCCTTGAAATGTTTCCTTGCTTCCGCTTGCTTATGAAAGTAACTTGTGTTTCTGTCTCCTTCCTTCAGCCAGAGACTTCGAGACTTCTGCCTCCAGTAACTTTCCTCATCTCTGCAAGATTTGTACCATTGCCTTTGAAGTTGCTCCTCCTTGAGTAAGTCCTGCTGTGTAATCTCCTTATTTTCCAGGGCGAGCTGATGACTTTCTAGATGCCTTTGGGCTTCTAGTCATAGGGCGATAGGGTCGGCTTGTTTTTTTTCCCAACCTTTTAGCTCGGCCTTGAGCCTTCGCAATTTTTCTTCCCAAACATAAAATGCAGAGCCCTTAACTTTGCTAGTCCATACATTGGAGACTCTGCTCGGAAAGTCTTTATCCTGTATCCATGCAGGGTTGAATCTGAAGGGGATGGGCCCCTGGCCTTGCTCTTTCCTAAGCTCTAGGCTGATTGGCTTGTGATCAGAGATGCTATGAGGGAGAATTTCTAAGGAGGTTGTGAGTCCTAGCGTCAAGAATGAGCTCTGTACAAGGAATCTGTCCAGACGGGCAGCTATGTGCCCCGGGCCTACCCTTTTGTTGGTCCAGGTATAGCACCCTCTAGTTGGTTTAATATCCATTAAGTCCCATGCTGAGATCAGGTCCTCCACCCACTCTCTGGCTGGGTCCCTTACGATAGACCCCCCCCTTTTTTCTTCTTGAGCTAGAGTTACGTTTAAGTCCCCCCCTAGAATAATATTTTCCAGCTCATTATCTGTTAGGTAGTCTGGAAGGGTTTGCCAGCAATCCTTTTTCTCTTCTATATGCTATGGAACATAAATATTAAAGAGACTTACCGTTTGTCCTGATTCCTTGTGGAGCAGTTGGGTGAATATCCAATGCATGCAAAGGTCAGAGCAGATTAGTTCTATTTTGGAGTCGTTCCACAAAGTGCAGAGTCCTCCTGACGCGCCTCTAGCATTGTCGGCTAAACCCTGGCTGCTTCTCCATACGTTTTTTAAAATTTTTATAGAGTCCTGCTGATTCATCTTGGTTTCTTGGATAAGTAGGATGTCCGTTCTTGTTGCTTTGATTATATCCCTGAGAGCTTCTTCCTTCTTTTTGTTGCCGAGACCCCTACAGTTCCAGGATGTTATCTTCATTGATTATTTTGAGGGGGGGAGTGACCTCCTTGGGAGGCCTTAGTCAGCTTCCTGGTTTGCCTTACTCTGATTAGTTGCTTGATGGTTGGCTGTGCTCCTTTGAGAACGTCCTTGTAAGTTTCCTGGTCCCTTTCTGCCTTTTTGGATTTCCTACCTCTGCCTGGCCTCTTCGGAGTGTCCCAGGCTTCACTCGTTCCGTCTGTTTCATTCCCTGACGAGATCTCTCCCTCCTCGATGCCTTGATCCGCCCCATTCCTTGGGGGGGAGATGGGTTTCTCCGTTCCTTCTGCTGCTTTTGCGGTTCCTCCGGTTTTCGGGATTTGGTCGCCTCTTCCTTCTTCACCTTGGCCTGTGTTGCTTGGATCCGCCGTTTCACCTTCGTTTTCCAGCGCTTTGAAACTGTTTGTCGTGTCTTGATTTCGTGGGTTGGCTTGAGCCGGAGTTGCGTTGTCTCTTCTTGGGCCTTTGGACTTCGTTCTTCCTTTCCAGGGTTGCTGCCATCCCTCCTCCCCTGCTTTCTCTGTGAGTGGGGTTTTTGGGCAGTTCCTCTGGAAATGTCCATATTCATGACATCCTCTGCATTTAAACGGTAGCTGTTCATAGTCCAGTTTTTGTAGGTGATGCCATTCCCCCACCTTCAGTTTTACTGCTTCCGGTAAGCCTACTTCCAAATCAACTTCCACGCAGATTCTGGCACAAGAATATTGGTCTTTTGGGTCGGCTTTGTCAATGTAATGGCCTAGTCCATTCCCGATAGCTTGCAGCAACGAGGAGTTCCAGCAGTGGATTGGTAGGTTTGGAAGTTTGACCCAGACCGCGACGTCTTTTGGCACTTCCGAGGCTGGGTCGAAGTTTGGAGTCCATCGATTCAGATAAAGGCCCTGTGTGCCCATGAAGTATGGCCCGTTCCTGAAGATTAAGTCACGATCCTCCTGGGAGATGAACTCGAAGATGAAATAGCCCCTTCCAACGGCGTAGTAGGTTACACTGTTTTTTAATAATGGTCTCCAGTTTCTTTGAATCCAGTTGTCCGTTGTCCTGGTTGAGGGCCAGAGCCCCATGAACTGACCTACCAGACCTCGCTCTAATAAGGAGAGTGCTACCTTCATTGGCTGTTCCGGGGGAAGATTGATTTCTGGTACATCCTCCAGTCTTCTTACAAAGCTTGACGGTTCACCTTGGGTCGCTTTCTTCCTGCATGCAGTGACTAGTTTGTTGAAGGACGCAGATGGGGAGGGAGGGGGCGGCGGCTCCCCTCCGCCCTGGCTCGGCATGGTAGCAGAGGCACGAACCCTAGCTCATCTTTTTACCTCCGCACGCATTCAGAGCGTTTTTTCGCTATTTCTATTTTGTCTATTAATTTTGTTTGAGGTATTAAGTTACTAACGAACACAAGCGAAAAAACATAATTCCAGGCCCCAACATATATTAAAGAGGCCCCAGAATATATTAAAGGTGGTTATAACCACCCAGTTTGAGAAGTCGGCCCTGCCAGTGAAGAGACACTTCACACGTGCCAGTCTTGTATAAATAAAGAGGCCAACGCCTCACTTAGACACATAACTCACTTGCTCATTTGAGAGACAAGTTTTGGAGTTGCAGTTGGAGAAGAAAGAGAGAGAGTGGCCCATTTTTTGGAGAGGATCTTCTGTATTAGCTTGAGTTATCTCTTGGAATTGTATTGGCTATCTATAATAAGGAAGTTTTGCTGGGTTTTCTTCCCCTAGATGGTTTCCCAGGATAAATGCGGTGTCTCTTGTGATTGTGTATTTCTCAGTGATCTTGTCTTTATGTTGCTGTTATCTATTGAAATGCAAAGAACTATAATAATGGCATAAACATTAACAGACTCAAGGAAGCCTCCAAGAGTTTGGGTGCCAAACCCCTTTCAATTTTTTACCTTCTAAAGCATTGTAAGTGGCCCAAGAGAGTCTCTTGGGCTTGCATTCTCACTTTTAATTCCAAAATCTGATATTGTAATTTAGTTGTAATTTATTTCCCACACCTTTCATAGTGATTGGCTTTGCCATCCATGCAATATCGTGAAGGCTAGAGTAGATTTTAATTTTCTGTTTTTACTTATTATTGTTTGCCCCACTTCTCCCACAAAGAGAAGGTTGTGTGGCTAGTGTAGTTCTTTCCTTTCAAGTTATTTTCTTTCACCCACCTTGGCACAAAATTGGTAAGCTTGTCCTCCACATTGTGCCATTGCTGTGAGGTTGCTAAGTTGTTTATTTTTGCCCACCTTTGTCCTTAAGGCAAAGTTGTGTGGCTAGTCATTGTTGTATTTTATTTTCAAGTCATTTCATTTATTAAATTCCGCCCACATCTTGCATTGTGTTTGCTTTGCCAACTTTGCAATATCGTGAAGGCTAGTGTAGTTTCTTTATTGCAAAGTAATTGAATTGGTTCCCTGCCTTCTGCCCTGTATTGCCTCCCCTTGCCACTTTGTGGATCTTGGGTAACTAAGAAAGGGAAAAAGGACCGTGTGGCTAGATTAACTAGGCACTCAATCCATTTATTGTTTCAACTACCTAAATAGGGTGACTTGGGAGGCTAGAAGGGGTTGAAGCCGGGGACGGTTTCATGACACTACGTGTCCCCCTTGTTGAGCGCCCAAGCATTTTGAATTTGACCTGTGGAGCTAGGGAAGAATCTTGTTTGTTCTTCTTCGTGAGCGCCCAACACTTCCTTTTGGTTGAAGGGATAAGGATTTGGGGTAGTCACAGAGCTTAGGATTGCAACAATTCACATTTAATCCCCTAAGCTCAAGAGAGACCTAAAACTTATTAAAATCAACCAACACAACTTTTACAACATTTGCACTACAAGTTTTGCTACTTTATTTCAAGCAATTTACTTTCCATGCAATTTTAGTTTCCAAACAATCTTGTATTTCAAGCTATTTACTTTTCAGCAAATTCTTTCATTGTGGATATTTACATGTATTAAAGCATCTTTATTTTTTGGGTTATAAGTATTCTTTATTCATTTGGAAATAATTGTCTAAAGTTAAAAGATCATTTTCATTGTTTAATTCATTGTGTAGATATTCCATGCTTTATTTCAGGTTATAGAAGTATCTCTAATGTGGATATCTCATTGAGTGAACTTTGGGTATATTTAGGCACTGGTCTGTTTGTTGTATTGTAAAAGAAAAGGTTTGTCTGTCATTAAAAAAATTGCATTTGCATTGTTTGCTTGTCATTGGGTTGGGTCTCCCTAACTGAAAACCAAATTAACTCCTAGATCATTAATCAAAACTTAACATAGTTAAATAGGGTCTACCCCCCTTGGCTTCCCTAGGAGTGAGCCTAGATAGAAGAGGTCTGGATCGAGGTGACAGTGGGTCTGAACTTAGGCTTGTGCCTCCAAGGACACACCAAGTGGGTTGGAGACTTGTCCACGCTTGTAGGTGTGTATAAGGATGGTAACAGACCCTTCAGGGAGCTACCCAGTAGCAACCCTTTTCCCGAGGGTGACCAACTTGCTAGGACACAATGACAACCACCAAGGTGAAATTATGTAAAAGGTATAATTTCCAATTGAACATTTCATAATCAAGAAAGGATTCTTTGCAACATGTTCAAATGATTCAAATATTAAAGTGACACTTACCATGACCCCAGACTTGTTACCTCATGAAGCAATACCTGCTATCCTCTGGGACCAAGCCGATGTAGTGGATGTTACTCTACTATTGGTGATGAGTGGTGATCAATAGGAGGGACCCTGTGGGCTCTGCTGCTCAATCTAACTCTCGACACTCCATGTCTGCTACCTGTGGGCCTCGAGACATGATCTCCTTAGTTACCCTAGACTAAGGGGGTAACATGCAAGAGCTTTAGATAATTTTCTGGGAGGTCGTGAACATTCACAGGGAGATTTAACGGGCCAAATCTAGCAGTGACCCAAGGGTTTAAAGGTGGTAGGGGAGGATGATTTCCCCCAGCCCTTCCTCCTCCAAGGTTAGCCATAAGATTTTGTAGGATACAATTATGGGCTTCAAAGGATGGAAGATTGATAGAGTTTTTCAAGAAAGGTTTAAGGGAAGAACTCGCTTCTTGACAGAATCCTAAGGGAGAATTATGTAGATCTATCAAGGGTTCGAGAGGTAGCTTGGAGGCAGAATATGAATCAACAAGTATATCAACTAACTCAACAAATTCGCTACCTCTATGAACAACAGGAGGAGATGTTTCCAGATTAGGTTACTTGAAGATGAAGCAATGTGACATTCTCTAAGATTTCTCCAGGCCACGAGCTTCTCTAGATCTGAGTATACTGGAGTACGCTCAGGATCTGGGTTGTTTCTGGTGTATTGTCTATGATCCAGGAGGATCTAGAACACTCACAGAGGTCTAGGAAGATCCAAAATGCTAACAGAGGTCTAGGAGAATTCAAAAATGCTGAAAATTTGATCGTCTCAAATGCACTCGAAAATGACTTCATTGCATAGATCTCGGCAATATCTTCCCAATGATGCAAAAATCACCTCAAACGGAGTTCATATGCAAAATTTATGGCCAGTCAACATGGTCAAAAAGTCAAAGTCAAAGGTGACACGTGTTACCACTGCAACGACGATATGTGTCCTATCCATACAACTCAGGAATGATGTCATGCTAGAGTTAGTCGGGTGACGTGACAACACGACAGTGTGCCACATGTCACGGACGAATCAACATACAGTTGGACCTATCTGGAGGTGACACCTGGCATCCATACAGCTGATGTGGCAACCATACAATGACATGGCAGGAAACAAGTGGACCAATTATAAACCGACACGTGGCACATCGTATCGATGACATGGCATACAGTGATAACGTGGCTCAATTGAGTTGGCAAGGTAGTGGCCAATGACAAGCTGCCACGTGGCACCTTTGAGAAGGCCAAGTTGGCCTTAGAATCAAAATTGTTGGAGTCGGAAGGAATTGAACCTTTGACCTCCTAGCACTGGCCCAACGACTTAAACAACATGCCATAACCAATTAAGCCAACGGTTCCATCGAATATTCGAATGAGAAACAATATATTTATTTTTATGTAAATGTTATATGCCAAAGAAGCAGAGTTCACGGGGCTTGAACCCCAAACCTCCCAACACATAGCCCACGACTTAACTACAACGCGCCAACCATTGCACCATATGGTTGTGTTGTTATAACAACACAACCAACAATATTAAAAGGGGTGCGTAAGGTTCAGATGGAGGTTTGGGGCCTGTGCCCTATCTAATGGCCCTGAAACCCATTACACATCACATCATATGACAACAGAGTACGGATTTAGGTCTCGAAGTTTGTGCTAGGGGTATCAAGACTTTGGGATTGCACCGTAATGCATGCCAAAAGGTTTCTTAACGGAATTATATGAAGTTTATACTCATTTTTCTCAGAATTTAGCAAGGAATTCATTGGTGCACTTTGTTTCTGAGTTTGAGAAACGAGTAAAAAGGTCATTGTAAAAACACAAGCATTTGAGCATTAATAAAGTGGTCTCAATTGGAAGTGAACCTGGAGACGTAGCCCAAATTGGGTGAACTCCGTTAACAAACTTGTGTATGTGGCATATTATTGTTGTTCTCTCTCACTCAATTATGTTGCAAGTTATTTGTCTTGAAAGTGGATTTGAATAGATAAGTAAATTCACATGTATTATGCAATTGGTCAAACAATCATTATTATTTTGAAATCAAGTTAGATGATTATGTGTATTGAAGAATAGTTAATGTCTAAGGATTTTTCGGATCAAGTTGGCATCAGAGCTAGTTTTGACAAGAGTTTGCTAGTGAATGCTTACAAGATCCAGATTCAAGTTTGGTAAAGGAAAGCTTGCAAGTTATAAGTCAAAGATTCAAAGGATATTTCGTAAGCAAAAGATGACTTCCGAAGGAAAGGAAGGAGAATATTCTCCCATGAGACCTGAGGAATTTATGGCTACACTTAGTTCAAAGAGGGAAATAATAGATGATTTATATCGAAAAATTCACAAGACTAGTGACGGAGAATCTTCGGTAAAAGATGAAGGAGGAGGTGAAGGTGGTGGACCTGTAGAACCCCCTTCACCATCGTCCTCATCATTATCTACCAATGGAGCAAGTGAACATTCTTCTCATAAGAGGAAGCCCTCTAAGAAGTCTTCTTGTTCTCATACTCATAATTTGTCTTTATTGAAATTGGATGTAAAGTTTGAATTACCAATTTATGATGGAGAATTGAATGCAAAAAAGTTGGACAATTGGATCAAACAGATAGAGGTATATTGCAGGGTACAAAAGATCGTGGATGACACTACAAAGATACAATTGGCTACTCTTCGTCTAGATGACACGACCTTGATATGGTGGGAGAGTAAGACACTAGTTGATCTCGTTCACCAGGGTAAAGTAATTTCTTCTTGGGATGAATTTACTGTTGCAATAAGAAAACAATTTTATCCATTGGCTTATGTGCAAACTGCATTTATAGAATGGCAACATCTAAGGTAAGGAAAAGGGCAAAATGTTCAAGTATATACATAGGAATTTAAGAAGGCATTGTCTTTGGGAATTCTGTTATATACTTGAGAAACTCTTCTGAAGTATATTGGTGGTATGCATTCATATCTTCAACACACCATATTGATGTTTAACCCTACTAATATTGATGAAGTGTCAGTACAAGCTACTCATCTTGAAGCTAGTAAGGGAAAACACATGTTCGAAGATAAGAAGCCACACAAGTTCGAGAAGAAATCGAAGGGAAAATGGAAGAGTAAGAAGTCAACTACAGTAAAGAAAGTTGAAGAGAAACCTACATGTTCTCACTGTAAGAAAAGGGGGTATGAGGAAGAATAGTGTTGCAAGCTGCATCCAGAATTACAACCAAATAAGTTCTAGGATGAGGGGAAACAAAAGACCGTTGCATCAATTCAACGGGATCTAGGATCAGATTCAGGAGATGAATCTAAGATCATGGCAATAGGAAGCAAAGGTATATCTCTTGCTAAATCTAATTCTTCAGTACAATTTGCTAAATTGGAAAGTGTTCTTGATCAAAAGAAAAGAAGCGATCTTTTTCATGTTAGGGTTATATTCAAGCATACAAAGATAGATACTTTGTTTGACGGTGGATCTCAAGTTAACTTAATATCTGAAGCAATTGTTAAGAAGTTGGGTTTAAAGACAACACCTCATATAAAACCATATCCATTAGGTTGGGTGTGTGACGATGCTAAGTTGCAGGTGACGAAGCAGTGTAAGATCAGATTTGCAATTACATCCAAGTTCTTTGATGAGGTTGAGTTAGATGTTGTACCTCTTGACATTTGCGGCATTGTCTTGGGTAGTCCATATATATTTGACAGGAAAGCTATATTTTATCGTGAAGAGAAAAAATATCACCTTTTCATCGTATCAAAACTAATGTTTCTTTAGTGAGCACAGGGAAAATGAAGAGACTCGTGAATGCAAGTAAATATTTTATTCTCATGATAGTGAAACAAAAAGAAGATATATCAGATGTTATCCAAATCATAAACAGGAGTTGGTAAAGATCATATCTAAATATGATGAGTTATTTCAGGAACCTACAGGGTTGCCTCCTAAGAGGGAGGTGTTATCGCGCAGTTTGTATTTTAGGTCTTAGTGTTAATGTTTATGCCATTATTATAGTTCTTTGCATTTCATAAGATAAGAGCATAATAAGAACAAGATCACTAAGAAATACACATTCACAAGAGACAACATTTATCCTGGGAAACCCTCTAGGGGAAGAAAACGCAAAAACTTCCTTATCATAAATAGCTTATACAATGTTCAAGAGATAACTCAAACCAATACAGAAAGTCCTCCCAAGAGATGCGCCACTCTTCTTCTCCTCTCTCCAACTTCTAATTGCAGTTTGCCTCATAATAGAATGAGCAAGTGAGTGTGTGTGTTAGAAGTGAGGCGCTAGCCTTTTATTTATATCAACCTGGCACCTGTGAAAGGTCACAATCTGGCAGGGCCGACCTCTCACTCTGGGTGGGTAAACCCACCTTTAATTAATTCTGGGTCTTCCATTATAACTGCTGGGGCCGACTTCTTATTCTGCACTTTGTAATTGTCCGATGACCAATCC
>JASDQU010589222.1:82019-128144 GCA_032191745.1 Picea mariana | reverse complement strand
GCGTATTGTCTCAGTACAGAAGACAGGTTGAAGAAAGCACTCGTCACTTGAGTGAAGGAGACCTGGAAGAAAAGCAAGCACTCATTCTTGAGGACAAGGCTCCAGGTTTGATTAATCAAGATTAATAAGATTCAAAGGTACACATGACAAGTTGATGACTATAGTTGAGATAGCAATCGTCGTAAAGTATTATACTTGATAACATGTGAGCATACAGACGTAAATGCTTTGCCTGATACAACTAACACCTCCTCTAGGAGAAACCTCATGTGTTAGTTCTAGGTTGCCATGAAAGAATGCTTGGTCACAACACTATGAGAGTGTTGACCTCATTTCATATTGGATTCCTTACCTTTAATCTTTGCTTCAGATAAATTATAAGTGATAGCTCTAAAGGAGCTATTGTGATGATTGTTCGTGCTATTGCTTTATATTATCAGAAGGATATTATTCTTACTTGTTGTTTTGTTGACCTTGCTCCAGGTCACATGTAATAACCCTGAGGAAGCTATAGTGAAGGTTGTAGAAGGCAACGCGCTAAAGGAGAGACCATAAATGAAGAAATCATCATTGGAAAAGAAGAAGGTGGCTTGCATAAGCTAAAGGGTCACTCAAAAGCTGCCATGACCCACGCCATTGAAGAATCCATGTGAACTTTGGCATAGAAGATTAGCTCACATCAACTACAAGACGCTACCATACATATGCAAAGCGGTCACAGGTTTACCAGAACTCAAAGGTGACCATGAAGGCATATGCAATGGATGTGCACAAGGGAAGAACATCAAGAACCCGTTTCCAAAGAAAGACAGCAAGGCAGAAGGAGTCCTAGAGCTCATTCATTCAGATGTGTGTGGCCCAATGCCATCGTCCTCCATTAGTGGGAATTCAAAGCCTTGATAGAGAATCCTTCTGAGAGAAAGATCAAGATACTCAAGTCAGATAATGGAGGAGAATACACCTCAAAAGAGTTTGTGAACTTCTGTAAAGATGTTGGGATCAAGAGGGAACTCACTACTCCCTATAATCCCCAACAAAACGATGTAGCTGAACGAAAGAACAGAACAATAATGGAAGCTGTGAAGACTATGATCCATGATCAAGATCTTCCTATGTGCTTATGGGTAGAAGCAACAGTGGCAGCTGTATATGTGCAGAATCGATTATCCCATAGTGCACTTGGGCTCAAGACCCCGGAAGAGATGTACACCGGAAAGAAGCCAGAGGTAAGCCATCTCAAAATATTTGGCTGCCCAGTATTTATTCATATACCGAAAGAGAAGAGAAACAAGTTGGAACCTTCAGGAAAGAAGGGAATATTTGTGGGATACTGTGAAGTTTCCAAGGCCTTCAGAATTTATATACCAGGTCATCGTCACATTGAGATCAGCAGGGACGTGACTTTTGATGAAGATGCCAGCTTGAAGATTTATATGAAGAGGAACCCGTAATCCCCAAGACTGTAGAACCAGTGAGGGAGGTTCCCAAAGCTGCTGAACCAGTGAGGGAAGTCGTAACTTCCCCTGATGAGGAATCACTAGAAGATCATGACCTGATAGAAGTTCAAGAACCTCCTCAGATGAGGATCCTCCATAAAAGGAAGCCAGCTTGGGCTAGAGAGCTTATTCAAGATGGAGAGAAGTATGGTGTTCCCGAAGGAACCACGAGACAGGTGAAAAGAGCAAAGCCATTCTCCAGTTATACGGCTTTGATGTGCGATCTTCTAGAGGAGGAGCTTACCTGCTTGAAGAAGCCATTCAGAGGAAAGAATGGGCAGATGCCATGACAGAGGAATACCAATCCACAATGAAGAACGAAGTATGGGAAATAGTTCCCAAACCGAAGAGTAAAAATGTGGTATCCTCCAAATGGCTCTTCAAAATAAAACACGCTGCTGATGGAAGTATTGAGATGTATAAAGCAAGATTTGTTGTTTGTGGCTTTTCTCAGAAAGAAGGCATTGACTATGAAGAGACATTCGCTCCTATAGCCAGATACACTTCTATCAGAACCATCATAGCTCTTGCAGCTAAGATGAAGTGGAAGCTGCACCAGATGGACATAAAGACAACTTTCCCGAATGGTGCCATTGAAGAGGAAGTGTATATAGAGCAACCCTAAGGATTTGCGGTTGAAGACAGGAAGTCTCATGTCTGCAGATTGAAGAAAGCCTTATACGGATTGAAACAAGCTCCTAGAGCTTGGTATGGCCGTATAGACAGTTTCTTGATGAGCTTAGGCTTTACCAAGAATAAAGCAGACTTTAAACCTCTACTTCAAAGTCATGAATAATGAGTGGATGACTTATTTGAAGAAAATCTCATCACCGACTGTAAAAAGAGACTTGCCTTGGAATTTTAAATGAAAGACCTTGGCCTAATGCATTATTTCTTAGGTCTTGAGGTATGGCAGAGTCCTGAGAGGATCTTCCTTAACCAAGTGAAGTATACGGTCGAAATCCTGAAGAGATTCGACATGTTGGAGTGAAAGCCCATGAATACACCCATGGAAGTGAAGCTGAAGCTGCTGGTCGACACTTCGTCATAATTGATTGATGCCACACTATACAGACAGATTACTGGATCGCTGATGTACTTGGCGAACACCAGACCAAACATTTGTTTTTCCATGAACACCTTGAGTCAGTTTCTGGTAGAACCCATAGATGTTCACTTAGTGGCTGCAAAACATGTGATGAGGTACCTTAAGGGTACAATAGATTTTGGTCTCAGTTATGATGGAGATCATGATTTCACATTGAGTGGATATACTGATGTAGATTGGGCAGGAAGTGTTTCTGACAAGAAAAGCACTTCAGGATGTTGTTTCAGTTTGGAATCAGCTATGATCTTGTGGCGGAGTAGGAAGCAATCTAACATTGCTCTCAACATAGCGGAAGCAGAATACATTGCTACATGTCCTGCCAGCTGCGAAGCTTTATGGCTTCGAAAGTTGCTGACCGACCTATTTGACTTAGAGAGGAGAGCAACCTTGATCCTATGTGACAACCAGAGCTGCATAAAGATGACAGAGAATCATGTATTCCACGACAGGTCGAAACACATAGAGATCCGATATCATTACATCTGTGACATGGTGCAGATAGGAGCCTTAAAAGCTCCAGTACATTAGCACAGATGAACAGGTTGTTGATGTGTTGACCAAGCCACTATCTCGTATAAAGTTTGAGTACTTTTGAGATAAGCTTGGTATAGTCTAAAAGGACCCTCCTTGCAAGGGGGAGTAGATGCTGAGATGAGGCATCTCTTGCTTCCGACCTGATGGTTATGACGTAAAGCAAGATGATGTGATGTGACTAGAACTGTGCTTCCAGCTGGATAGCTGTGACGTAAAGCCAGTCTAGTATCCCGCTTCCGACTTGATGGTTGCGATGTAAAGCAGGACGAGTACCTTGCTTCTGACCTGATGGTTGTGACGTAAAGCAAGATGATGTGTGACTAGTACTGTGCTTCCGGTTATATAGTTGCGACGTAAAGCAAGTCTAGTACCCTGCTTTCGACCTGATGGTTGTGACGTAAAGAAGGATGTGTACCTTGCTTCCGACCTGATGGTTGTGATGTAAAGCAAGATGATATGATGAGACTAGCACTGAGATTTCGGCTAGATAGCTGTGACATAAAGCCAGTCTAGTATCCTGCTTCCGACCGGATGGTTGTGACGTAAAGAAGGACGAGTATCTTGCTTCCAGCTTGAGTGTTGTGACGTAAAGCAAGATGATGAGATGAGACTAGTACTGTGCTTCTAGCCTGATGGCTGTGACATAAAGCCAATCTAGTATCTTGTTTCCAGCTTGAGTGCTGTGATGTAAAGCAAGACGATAAGATGAGACTAGTACTGTGCTTCCAGCCTGATAGATGTGACGTAAAGCCAGTCTAGTATCTTGCTTCCAGCTTGAGTGCTGTGACGTAAAGCAAGACAATTAGATGAGACTAGTACTGTGCTTCCAGCCTGATAACTGTGACGTAAAGCCAGTCTAGTATCTTGCTTCCAGCCTGAGTGCTGTGATGTAAAGCAAGACATTGAGATGAGACGAGTACTGAGCTTCCAGCTTGACAGCTGCGACGTAAAGCCAGTCCTGTATTATGATGAGCCAACCTCGTGCTGTGATGATGATGATGATGATGTATCAATTTTTATACTAATACATAGTGATGCAGATGATGATGGCATTCCTTTGAGAATGACGATGCTGCTGATGAAGAAAACTTCCGATGATTTATAGATATGCCAGTCAATGTTCCAAGATGATATTGATGATGTTGTCCTCTCACCCACTTGATGTTGTTGATGATAAAGGCCTCTCTCTCTCGTATGATGCTGCTGAAGAATACCCTTCTTGTTAAGGGGGAGTGTTAAAATAATGTAACCACAAAGTGTATTCTTATTATTATTTGATATATTATTCATTGGATCAATCCCAATTGCAGATTGATCATGTCGGTTATTATAAAGGACCAAATCCCCTTTTGCGGATTGGTCAAAAGATAATTGTAATAGGCAGAATAAGAAGTCGACCCCATAAAATATTAAAGGGGAGCTGAATTATAATAAAGGTGGTTATAACCACCTAGTTGGAGAAGTTGGCCTTGCAAGTGAAGAGACACTTCACACGTGTTAGTCTAATATAAATAAGGAGGCTAGCACCTCACTTAGACACAACTCACTTGCTCATTTTGAGAGACAAGTTTCCGAATTGCAGAAGAAGGAGAGAGAGTGGCGCATCTTTGGGAGAGGAAATTCTGTTTTAGTTTGAGTTATCTCTTGGCATTGTATTGGCTATCTATAATAAGGAAGTTTTGTTGGGTTTTCTTCCCGTAGAGGGTTTTCCAAGATAAATGTTGTGTCTCTTGTGATTGTGTATCTCTCAGTGATCTTGTATTATGCTATTGTTATCTATTGAAATGAAAAGAACTATAATAATGGCTTAAACATTAACAAAGAGGCGGTCAACAGGTTCCATATCTTGATCTTCTTCCTCTTCATAGTCTATGTAGAATAATTTATTCTCACCACATTTATGCCCCTTACTATACTTGTTTCCACAATTGAAATGTAGTCCCTTTGCTCTTATTTCATCCATTTGTTGAGGTGTCAACCTTGTAGGTTGAGTGAGGTTAGGAGAGAGAACATGATGCTCCCTATAATTGTTAGTGACCACTCTTTTAGTAGCCATATTTTTACTTTCAACTTTCCTGGCCACATTGAAAGCATACTCTAGGGATTTAGGTTCAAAGAGATGCATCTCATGTTGGATGTTCTCCTTTAAAGTGCCCATAAAGAGATCTAACAAATTATCCTCTGGAATGTTATTTATCCCGAGAGATAGTTTTTGGAATTGTTGAATATGCTCTGTAATTGGACCTCTTTGTCGGAGATTTATCAACTGACTAAAAAATGTATTTCTCTTAATATCTCCATAATGTGCTATCAATTCATCCTTAAAAATGGACCAAGAGACAATAGAATCCTTTTTTTCTTTCACAAGGCCATTGGTTCCAAACAAATTGATCAAGTTCTAAATACAAGGGTGCAAGAGTTACTTTTTGTAAGATTGGCACTTGGTGTAGATCAAAGAATTGATCCATCTAGAATATCCATGTTATAGGATCTTTACCATCAAATTTCCTTATATCAATCTTGTGAATTGAGTAGTTCCTTGGCGTTGATTTGAACCCTCGATGATGCAGATCTTGGAGTGATGAATAATCATGATTATGGTACTCAATCTCTATGTTCTCCACATTTTCATGATTTCCTTGCGCCCTGATATCTCCTTTAGGGAACCTCTCATGAGTCATCTAGGGTATGGAAGATCATGGATGACATGGAATTTTGTAATTGATCCATCTTTTCATTCATCTTATTTTCTATCTATTGTAGTTGTATTTGTGTGTTTATCAAATCATGTTTTGTTATTGACCCATCCCTCAATTTTTTAAATTGGATCTCCAATTTGGATAGCTAGTTATGTATATTTTCACTTTCTTCTTGAGTCATGGTTGAGTTATTTGGAGATTTTATTGGTGTATCAATATTTGGAACACATTTTTCCATGTGGCATAACAATAATATTTATCTATACTTCTTTTATATAACTTTACCACACTTTTAAATCACCTGAAACAAAGCTTCTAATCAAATTTATGTCAATTGTAAGTTACGCACCTTTAAAACCTAGATTTAGAGAATTCTTTGAGGCTGATCTTGCACCTATTATAAATATGAAATTTCTACACCTTTGATTTGGAAATTCTGGTCGATGGTAGCCTGATATGTCTTCTCTGCAATGCCTCAAGTTTGACTAAATTCTGATGTGCCAAGGAAAAGTTACGGTAACTTTTCCAAAACTTGTTAATTTTTTCTTTTTCAGGATAGTGAAACTGTACAGACTGCCACTTGCTCAATTGTTTTATATCAACTTCTGAAATTTTAACCTGAAATAGTATGATCTTTGTCCTACACAACAAAACTGGTGGCATTCAATTTGGATCTTTACAGAAGCATATATGATTATTTTACTCATAACACCTATTTGGGACTAGTTTTAGGGCTAGGAAAAAACTCTTATTTCCACATCTTGTTACTTGAAAATTGTGGTGAATTAGAATCTGAAATTTTTATCACATGTTCTAGAATGTCTCCTTAGACTCCTGAAAATTTCATAGTCTGAAACTTGATCGAAAAAAAGTTATAGAAAAAATGTCAAGATGACTTGTTTGAGACTAATTTTAAGACTAGTAAAAAACCCTAACTTCTGCAGGCTGTATCTCAGAAATAGCGAACCAAAACATGAATTTTTAACCATAAGTACTTTGCTATGTCTCCTCAGGCTCTTGAAAATTTCGGAGTCTGAAACTTCATATAAAAAATATTATAGGGAAAATTCCAAGATGACTTGTTTGAGACTAATTTTAGGACTAGTCAAAGACCTTAACTTCCACAGGCTATATCTCAGAAAGTATAGTGAACCAAAACCTCAAATTTTTATCTCAAGTACTTCACTATGTCTTCTTAGGCTCCTGAAAAGTTCAGAGTCTAAAACTTCACCAAAAAAACGTTATATCGAAAATGCCAAGATGACTTGTTTGAAGGAGAAAAACCTTAGGATTTTATGATCTAAAACCAAATGTTAGGCAACAAACACCCAAATAACTTGAAAATAGAAATAGAAGTAACTCTCTGCCTTGAGAATTAAAGAATGAAAGATAGCCTCTTCGAGGGGGCAACCTCCTTTTACCATAGAACAAATGTACAAGATGAGATTATTTTAAAACTAAGTCTACTTGGTATATATAGGAGACAAAGAGTATGATTACAATTAAAAGATCTAGCTGACAACAGTAATATAACAATATAAATGTAATAACTCAATATATAAGGCTTAACATGGGGCTTTGTCTAGGGCTTAACAGAGTTTGGCATGAATTGAATGTAGATAGTATTTCTTGTTTCTTTCTCTAACTTGAACTGCTAAATGCTGAATTATGATTTTTATGTGTATATATAAAATGTACGTAGTGGTAAGTGAACCTAGTACATTGCACAATGCATAGTACATCTCTTGTATTCTACCAGGTCCATTCATGATTGGATTGCTGCAGTTGAATTTGACTCACTGAAATTGAATGAAAGATTCACAAACATATGCACATGTGTTTTGAGATTTATGTGGTGGGAGTGAAATTGAATTAAAGATTCACAAACATATCCATTTTCATGATTGGATTGCTGCAGTCGAATTTGACTCACTGAAATTGAATGAAAGATTCACAAACATATACACATGTGTTTTGAGATTTWGATTTACTTGGTGGGAGTGAAATTAAATTAAAGATTCACAAACATATGCACATTTGTTTTAAGATTTCTGTGGTGGAGAGTGGTTATTAAAATTTCTAGGAAAATCCACAGTAACCATTTTTAATTTGTCCCAAGAAATATGCACATTTATTTATAACGTCCATTTTAACTTTAGATTATTTAAACACCGAGAAGGAGTAAAAAGAAATCAAATTACAAATCTTTAGATGCTTAATATATATATATATATATATATATATATATATATATATAATTTTGGTATTTCTTCTTAATTTTTTTAATTTTATTTTGATTCATAAGCAGAGAAGTTTAGTTAACATCTCATTGAATGAACTGTAAAATGCTTTTCATCCTAGAATAGAAAGGTAGTAGAATTAATTGACATTCCCAGTTTCAGCGTTACTCTCCTCCGCGACTCGTAGTTGATCCAATGCCTGTGGGCCATTCACATGAGGATGACAGAAACAGACGCTTAGCATATCGAAAAAACAAAGTTCTTTGGCTAATGAAATCTAATTGTGTACAGTTATCTCTATGAATTGGATTCTCACCTGGACCGATTTTTGAGATCTGCATCCAAGGCAAAGGTTATTCCTCCTTTTGACCGTTCATCTTTAAGGAGCATTCTCTTGCAAACAGTAGCTGCTTCACAATGCAGGAAAGGATCTTTGCGATATTGGTTAAGTGCAGGTCCAGGAGATTTCTTACTTTCTCCTGCTGGCTGTCCCAATTCTGCGTTTTATGCCATTGTTATTGAAGATGACTATTCACCAAGTAGCCAGGGGGTCACTGTTATAACATCCTCTACTCCTATGAAATCTCCAGAGATGGCAACAATGAAGAACGTAAATTATTTACCTAATGTTCTCTCCAAAATGGAAGCAGAAGAGAAAGGGGCCTTTGCTGCTATTTGGATTGATGATCAAGATTATATTGCTGAAGGACCCAATGTCAACGTGGCATTTATCAGTAAAAACAATGAACTATTACTGCCTTCATTTGACAAGATTCTTAGTGGATGCACTGCTAAAAGGTTACTGGCAGTTGCAGCAACCTTGGTAGAACAAGGCCTACTAAAGAATATCCGCGTTGGGAACATAACTTTAGATGAAGGAAAAGGCGCGGCAGAAATGATGCTCGTGGGGAGTGGGCTGCCTATACTTCCCGTTACAGAATGGGATGGTAAACCCATTGGCAATGGTATGTGCTAATCCTAATCCTGTTGCTGATCATGTTACAATAAAGTTATATATGATCATAACAATGTTATAACTCTTGGCAGGGAAAGAAGGACCCCTCACACTTGCTCTTTCAAAGCTTCTTTGGGAGGATATGATAGCTGGGCCTGCTTCCCTGCGTATACCCATTCGATATGGAAAGGCTAATTGAATTGAATGGCTTCTGCACAAGATATGTACTTATTTTTTCGCTCTCATGTGTAAATCGGTTAACTTATAAACATAAAATAATCGTTCGACAGGTTCTCCAAATAGATTATATGTGTTGATGTCCAGTAACTGAGTTTTAGTTTAATCCAAGTACAAGCCTCGGGGCTTCTGCCCAGGATGTGTAGGATTGACAGAGACGTGGCTTCATTTCAATTTAGATATGTGACTTTTATAGACTACAACGTTGCTACATTCAAGGGCATGAAAAAGATTGGATCACTGCTAGGTCAACAATAACCCTTATATTAATATTTTAATTATAGACTTAAAATGGTGATTTTTATGTTTTAATTATGTAGGTAAAGTATTTCCATTTTGAACAGGGCTCTTGGTCAACAATATCTTTATTTTGATGTTTTAATTAACACTTCAAAAAGTTATTTATATATTTTAATTATGTACTTATATAAACCTATTTCCATTTTAAAGTACAACAATTTATTGAAAATGAGCATTTTAATATTTTAATCTTGTAGTAAATTTTATTTTAGTTGTTAGCATTTAATAACAACACGAATAGTCAAAGTTTTTATCATAACAATTTATTGAAAATAATCTTATCTTAGGAACATTTTAATCTTTGTAACAAAATTTATTTTAGTTGTTAGCATTTAATAATAGGAATAGTCAGTTTTTATCAATTTGAAACGAATTTTTATGAATTTGAAATTTTGATTAATTTTTTTATTATTTAAATTGATTTAGAATTGGGAAAAGCATTTTTTTGGATTATGGTAGAATTTCGTTTATGTTTAAAATTTTTGCAAATTTTTTATTAAATTTATGATCGTAAAAAAATCTATTTACTACAAGATTAACTTATTACCTTATTTCATATATGAAAAAAAATGTTAAAAAGAGAACTTCATTCTTATATAATTTTTCGTTAATTAATTTTTAATATTTCTTTTTTTTCATATATATATATATATATATACACTAAATACTTTTAGAGTACAAAGGATGAGGAGTTAATTACCTTAATAAAGATTATGAGTATTCAAAGCTAAATGAGCTAGGGAACAATAAATGCATCCATGTCCCTTGGGTTTATAGTGTTTATGAGTGATCTTCTACCTTTTCTTCAAATCACTCATTACAACTAGTTACTATTATTTTTAATTTTGTTTGAAAATATTGTATCTTAGCATATAGTTATAACTTAATTTTATAAGTGTTCTTTAATGAAGATTATGGATGAATAAAGTTTATAGTCTTCATTATGAGTGTGTTTCTCTTTGCTTTAAAACAACGTGATTTGACGCTTGAAACAAAGAACATAAAGAGTATAAACATAGCTATGAGGTGGTGTATAAACCAAAATTATTCATTGCACCCATTTCCATTGCGAGGTGGTGTGTACACTAAAATCATTTGTTGCAATTTCACCCTCAGTCAAAAGGGGGCTGGATAACCCAGAATTGGGTATTGTATATTTTTATCAAGCTTTAGGATGGATTTGAAAGCTTCTAGCTTTTTCTTGTACCTCTATTTGAGGATTTTTTTCTAAAGATTGAATACAGGGAGAAGCTAATTCATGGTTTGAAAGCTTCTAGCTTTTTCTTGTACCTCTATCTAAGGATTTTTTTCTAAAAAATGAATACATGGAGAAGCTAATTCATGGTTTATTCATGCAATGGCGCACTATTGTAAATTGATTGTTTTTTGCATATGTTAGCGATTTGTCATTTCTGTCAATTGGTTTTGTAGGAAATAATTATGAATGTATTATGAATTCAATTGCAAGGACATATTCAATGTTATTTATATGTAGATGAGTATGCTAGTATGGTTTTTTTTATTGAGAAATGTGAATTCTTTATGTTACCATAAGTAAAACTATATGTCTACAATTTATTTTTTCTTTTTTTTTTCCCCAAAGAAAAAATCACACTTCCTTTCTCAAGAAGAAAAAAAGTACATTTCGTATAGGCAACTCTATTAATGGAGGCCTGGGCCTTATCAAAAACATAATATGTTAATCTATGCATCAAGAAACTATAGTTTTGGCCTCATCCATTGTTAATTTTCTTAAGCCCAAATTTGATTCCTACTTCCAATAAAAATAAATTTCAGATGCATGCATGCATGGAAATCAATACATGCACGGGAAACAATAAAATTCCATATCTCTTTTTATGAATAGAAATACACTGAGCTTATTAATAGCACATGCATAGTAGAAATAGTAAACCAATCAGAGCAATTTGACACAGTAATTTTTGCGTAAACTACCCCTGGAAAAAACCCGAAAGGAAAACTAGCAAATGAGAGATTTTTATTGATTTTCGAGCCCACAGAGAATTCTAAAAATTATAACAATAAATGAACTTGTATGTAGCCTTGGGAATCGTGCCAACACTTCCCAGCTGTTGTATGACATGTACGACCTACATTAATTGTTGTACAATGCCTTGGAAAATGTGCAGTCAACCACACATGCACCCTACAATCCCTGCAACCTACCACACGTGTTGTACGAATTTCTTGGGATTCATGCCCGTACGAATTTCTTGGGATTCATGCCCTCGTGTCTTGGGATGTGCACCCTTGCCTTGGGAAATCTGCCCCTTGCCTTGGGAAATGCACCCTTTCTTGGGAAATATCCCTTACCTTGGGAAATGCACCCTTTTTGTTTTCTCTTTTCTCTTCTCCTCAACTCTTCAACTCTCACATGTCACATTAAATCGATTTTCCTTTTTATGGCTTATTTTACTTCAATATCTCCAACCTCATAATCATCACCTCGATCTATGGACAAGATCAAATTAGATCTACGGTCATGATATAATCTAAAGTTCACTTAAATATACTTTATGAAATTTAGCAAAGGCAACATTAATTAAAAATTAATTAATGTGTTTTTTTTTTTTTTTAATAAAAGTCAATTTATAAAAGTAAAGTAAGTATGAGAGTTTCCAGACGACTTTTGCATGCTTCAACTTTGAGCCAATGCAAAAACACCTATCCGAGCTACCATAATTTAACGCTCCCTCTTAGCGAGGAAGGTGTTCTGTACCACCCCCAACTTATCTATGAAGAACACAAACTTCCCCTTCAATAAATATTTCATGAGGATGTCGACAACCTGCTCATCTGTAGAAATTTACTAAAGCTTCACAACTCCTCTTTGAACATAGTCCCAAATGAGTGATCCCTGGTCTTAATATGCTTCGACCTTTCATGAAACACTGGATTCTCTACGACTTTAATGCAACTCTGATTATCACAATGAATGATGGTCGGTTGCAACTTTTGACCAAATAATCCAATGAGTAACTTGTGAAGCCATATGGCCTCACATATAGGCTGACTAGCTACCATTTACTCTTCCTCTACAGATCTCAATGCCACTGACTTTTGCTTCCCACTGAACCAAGACACAACTGTCGATCCCAAACTGAAGCAACACCCTGAGTTGTTTTTCCTATCAACTGCACTGCTTGCCCAATCAGAGTTTGTGTAACCCATCAATCTGACTCCATCCCCCTGAACATAGCTCAGTCCATAATCTATCGTACCTCGAAGGTACCTGAGCACATGATTTGTTGCCACCCAATACACCCTCGTCGGCTCAACCATGAACTGACTAAGGGTGTTGACAAAAAAACAGATATTCAATCTAGTGTTGACTAGATACATCAAAGAACCAATCAATTGTCGATATAAGGTGGGATAAACCAAATCAGACTTAGAAGCATCCAACTTCATCAAGTTGGTTGTCATATGCGTAGACATAGGCCTGCAATTTGTCATCTCAAATCTCATCAAGATATCCACTGCATATTTTCCCTATCCCAGGAAGACCTAACCTATCCTCTCTGCCTCACCTCCAATCCCAAAAAATAATGCATCAACTTGTTGTCCTTCATATTGAACTCCAAAGCAATATCTCACTTGCACCCCTCGATGAGCTTCTCTGACCCAGTAAGAAATATGTCATCCACATATAAGACACGAATGAGAGGGTCCTCACCAACCAAAATGTAATAAAGGTTGGGTTCCGCCTCACTCTTCTCAAAGCCCATCTGCTGCAAGTTTCTATCGATCCTCGAATACCAAGCTCCAAGATCTTGCTTGAGCCCGTACAATCCTTTCTTCAACCTACATACATGGGACTGTCTCCCATGCACTTCAAAGCCTTGAGGCTACTCGATGTACACCTCCTCATCAATGATCCCATTCAGAAATGTGGTCTTTACATCCATCTGATGTATCCTCCAACCCATCTCTACTGCAATGGAAATGACTGCCCTGATAGAAGTGTACCTCGCAACTCGTGCGAAGGTCTCCTCATAATCAATTCCCTCTATCTACGAGAATCCTCTCGCCACAATACTCGCTTTGTATTTCTCCACACTTCCATCTGCTGCATGCTTAATCTTATAGATTCACTTTGAACTAACCATATATTTCCCCTCCCGTCTCTGCACTATATCCCATACATCATTCTTCATGATGGAGGAATACTCCTCGACCATGGCATCCTACCACACCTATTACTCTAAGTCCTCTTCAAAGCTGGAAGGCTCAGAATCAATAATGTCGCACATGAGTGCCATGTAACTGGAATACTTATGTAATGGCATGCTCTCCCTAAAAGTCTTCTTAGGAGCCTCCGCATGCTCCTGAGCATCTTTTAAGGTCTGTTGAAGCCATCTTGGCCTCTTCTTCCTTGAAGTGGTAGTGGCCTCCTGTGTGGAAGGAGCCTCTTTCTCCTCTTGTTGATATGAAGATTGATGATCTGTAGATCTCTCCTCAACCTTCGGAGCCTCCTGCTCCTTTGTATTTGTTGGAGGTGAATCATGTTACCTCCTAAAGGCCCTATCCTCCTCGAACTTCGCATCCCGCCTCACAATTGTTTTCCTTAGTGCAAGAATATAGATATGATATGCCTTTGAAGTCTCATTACACATAATAAGTATGCATTTCTCTACAGTGGGCTCCAATTTCATCCTCTTCTCCTAAGAGACATGAGAATATGTAAGACACCCAAAAATGCAAAGGTGTCCAATCTTAGGCTTTCTTCTAGTGAAATCCTCCTTAGGAGTCTTGCTCCCCAACACCTTATGAGGACTCGTGTTCTATGTGTACACTATTGTATTGCATGCTTCTTCCCACATGAACATAGGTAGATCATGGTCATGTAGCATAACCTTTGCATCCCCAATGATGGTCCTGTTCTTTCTTTCTGCAACCCCATTCTTCTGTGGGTTGTGTGGAACTGTCAACTCCCTCTTAATTCTTGTTTGTGTACAAAATCTCTTGAAATCATTTGAGGTATAATGTGTCCCCATTGTCATATCTCAACACCTTAATTTTCCTTCCTGTTTGAATTTCCATAAGAGCCTTGAACTCTTGAAATCGATTGAAGACCTCATTATTGGTATTCATGAAGTAGATCCATGTCTTCCTGGATAAATCATCTATAAACGCCACATAGTAACAACATCCACTCAAAGACACAGTTGACACCATCCCACACACATCTGAGTGTATCAGATCCAAGATCCCCTTGGACTTGTTGTCACTTCCTGGAAATGCAATTTTGGAATAGTTCTCGAGTGCACACCCCTTGCACACACACCTTGATGCTCCACAGTGAACTCTGGTAAAAATATCATGATGTCCTTCAACACATTAACATCCCCATGGTGCAAGTGTTCCATCCTCCTATGCCATAAATCGCCTAGGTCACTGCTACTGCTGTGAATCAACACTTGAGTTGGATTAAACATGAGCCTATATAGCTTCCCCTGGATGATCCCAATCACCTTAATTGTCCTAGAACTGGATCATCTAGGATGAATGTATACCTTTCCATCTCGAAAAATAGTCTCATACCCACTATCCTCTATGGCTAAAATTGATATCAAGTTATTTTCCAACCTTGGAGCATACAACACCTTCTTCACTTTCATTGGCTGTTGAGACTCCCTATGAAACGAGACTGTTCCTTGGCCAATTGATTTGACCGTGGAGTCATTTCCAAGCTCAATATCAAGATCTACATCACCCTCTGATAGATTTGTGAAGTACTCTCTTACTCCCATCATATGACTGGAAGCACCACTATCAATGTACCACACGCCGGTGGATGTTGAAGTCAAAGAGAGGCATGTCGCTAATGAGAACTCTTTCTCAAACTTAGTGGAAAACTCGTCCACCTCTGTTGAAGTTGCAACTTGTGGCTTCCCCTTCTTCTTCTTCTTATTTGGACAATGATTAGCATAGTGCCCTATTTTGTGACATGCAAAATTTTTTACTTTTCTCGTCTCTCTCCTCTTGTAACCCTTTGAGGTAGCCCCACCACTAGAGCCTTTCTTGGCCCTTCCTTTTCCCTTTCCTATAAAAGAAACATTATCCTCCTCATCACCCTGTTGTTGTCTTGCATGGTTGGATCCCAATCTCATCTCCTCCTGCATGAAATCATTCCATAATCTTTCCCAGTTGAGAAGATTCTCTCTAGCAACAATTCCACAGATGAAGGCATCCCATGGTTTAGAGAAACCTTTCAAGGTTGTTCTAACCAACTCTTGATCCTCAACCTTTTCCCTAACAAAAACCAACTCATCATGGATTTGAGTTATTTTAGTGGGATGGGATGTAATTGTATCAAATCTGGACATCTTCATGCTGTGAAGCTTCTCTCGTAACACCATTTCCCTGTTTTGGTTTCCATTCTGATAAATATTTGTCAAGGATTCCCACATATCGTAGGCATTATTCTTCCCGGTCAAATGCATAATGATGTGATCCTTCACAACATCCAAGATGATTCTTATGGCCTTCACATTCTTCTTCTTGTAAGCAGCGAGAAGCGTTGCATCAATAGGAAGAGTCTGGATCTTCTCAACAATATATCAGATCTCATTTTCCTCTAACAACAATGCAATCCTTTCTTTCCAAGGGATGAAGTTTGATGCCCCCTCCAACCGGTCCTCGAATCTCAAACCAATAACCATCTTCCCTGTCCAACTAATACACTGAGCCCACAAACCCATGATGAAGATAATCTACAAACATCTTGTTGATAGGTTCAACTTCTCCTGACAACAACAAGGGGTACTCCCCAGTATACGGTCCCAACTAGACTATACACTGTTGGAATTAGGAGTCCCATCCGAAATTTGGCCCGACTGTTGTATTTTGGTTTTCGTACCAGTTATGGTCCAATGTACCAATGAGGTGGGTGGATGGTGAGGATGCAATGCAAAGATATAGATGAAGATCATGTATGTAAAGACAACTAATCTATTACTAATCTATGCTAACGTATCCTAGCTAGGAGCACGCTAGAGTAACCAGTGAGTTATCAATGCAACCAAAATCTTACACAACTTTTATACAGTTGGTTTTAACAAAAGAGAAAGATTTGAGACAAGTGCATACAAATGTATATAATCAAATTAATCTATATCACAACAACGTATACTGTAATAACCCACAAATCTCAAGGCATCGAAATATTCAAAGAAACATCAATAACTACAAAATGACAAAGATTGTATAAGAATTAGTCTACAACAAACAAGCATTCGTATAGTCCATAGAAACAATAATTATCTTCACTTGAAGTAGTTCAAAGCTCCAATCCGTTTCTACACATAATTCCTTCTATAATATGTTGGTCATGAGGGATTCTCAATATTAATTAACAAAGTATAAGTTCTCAAAAACGTTCTTGGGTCTATACAATTCTTGAAAATCCAAAAAGTCCTTTACCAATGAGATTCTATCCAATTTTGTACAAAAGCTAGTAACTCCTATGTGTCCTTTCTCCTTCTTGAAGAGGCAGTTACAAAATTGTTCATATTCTCTATTCTAATTACAAGTGGCATAAATGACGAAATTTGAAGTGGTTAGGAAAAGGACAAGATAAAAACAATCATTTTGTCCTTTCCCTATGAACTTTTGCTTTGGATATAAATTGTCCAAACTTCCAATTGGTTATATAGTGATTCAATTCTCATGTATGTTAGTTGTTCCAATATTTCTTTGTTCATGGTGATGCTATCATCAAGGTCACTCATGTCCTTCTCTAATTTTGTCATGAAATCATGTATGATAGTGTGAAGCTTCACTGGTTGTAGAAGATGTTGGCCAATGAGATCAGTGGAGACAAAGGTTGTCGCTTCGACTATCTATTTCCTTCGACTCATACTGTCTTGGACTGCATTCACCAATTCTTCTGTGACCAAATTCTTCCCAAGTTCATCTAATATTGGGAGATTTCCATTCCTTATCAGTTCCCGAGAAGCTTTGTGAGTCATTTAACATATTTCCATCGCCTTGGTTACTTCTTTATCTGCTCTTTGACCTATCTGCTAGAAATGATCTAATGTGTACAGATCTGTCTTTCTAGCTAATTTTGAGGGTCTATACAACTCAGGAGGTGCATCAGGATTCTTTGCTATCCAGGTATCAATGTCATCTATACCTTCACAGATAGTGTTGTATTGTGTCAGCTGTATTTGTATCCAATTGTTTTGGTCAATGACTATTGCAACTGCATTTTGGAAGAGTTGTAGATTGGCATACATGTCAATGATGGAACCTTCCAAATCATTCCTAACTTTTTCTACACTGGCCTTAAATTTTAGGAGGCTTCTTTTATCGATCTTTACTTACCGAAGTCATTCTTCTAGCTCCCTGATCCTCACCTCTTTCTCTTCGTTCTGCTGGCATAACCCCTGTATATTGTCTATGGTTGCATCCATAAATGAAAAACTTGTCCTAGTTGTTGCCACATGATCTTCCCTGACATCTCATGTGATAGGGACTTGAGTAACCACTGATATAGGGGCTCCTTCTGTCGTTGGCACCTTTTTCACCATTTCTTGCACAATTCTACCATTTTTACTATCGTATGTAACACCTCTTAGATCCAATACTTCGGATGATTGAACAAGATTCCAATGTCCGATGCCTAAAACACTGTTCATTGTTTCTACTCCTATACTTGCGGTGGACATTCCTGGGATATCCAAGTCCATCAGGTGTGTGTGATCCTCTCTGTTCTTTGTATTCTTCCTCTGTTTTTCTTCTTCAACAACTTTATTTGTTGCTTCTATTGTCGCCTTCTTTGCTAATTCTTATACTACTCTTGTTGCTTTTGCCAACTCCTTTTCTTTTTCTGCAGTGGCTTTTGCTTCGGCCTCATCTTGAGCTTTTGCTTCATCTTCTGCTCTGGCCTTTTCTTTGTCGACTTTGAATTTTTGTTTCTTTTTAGCGTCGTGTTGGCAGCCAATTCACATTTTTCCACTGTCTTATAAGCTGCCTACACCAGTGTTTTGCAAACCTTAATTTTTCGTCGCAATTCTCAAATAAACGACACTTTTATTTTTGCGCTATTTACACACATACCTTCGTTTTTTTTTTCACGACTGTAAGCGTGAAAACTTGGTCTTTCGAAGTCGCATTAAAATCATTATTGAATTTATCATTCTTGTCGATATGCCCATTGCGTTTACATTTTACTTATCATTATGCAGTTGGCAAGACCTTTTGATCTGTACTCATTTGACATTCTTTGATTTCGTTTTATGAATGATTGAGTTTGTGATACATTGGTGATTGGATTTACATGTTATTTGATCAATCCACTTGGCGCATTGGTATACATAAAAACACATTGGCACATTGGTTAAACTCTTGGTATGAATCGTTCTATACACCGCATGTCACATAGTCAAACCCTTGGTATTGGTTTCGATTTATTTGTTTGGTTTTGAAACTATAACTATTGCTTGCACGAATGGTTTATCCACTTACCAAAGGTTTCGATTGATTGATTGAAGTGGCATAGTTGTAACACATTTGCGTGTGATTTGAATAGTTGAAAGTTTTGACAGTTGTACCATGGTAATGACTATTCTGCATGGACAGAAATAGCTCCACCACCCTCGCACGATGTCATTAATGCCTTCCCTTATCCTTGTTTCACCTCTGCTAGCATCGGGTAAGTCTTCCAGTGTTCTGCTCCTGTGTGTGCTGCATTCAAACCCTAGCTCGTTCACATCACTTACCATCTGCTCGGATCTATGGCACCGGTGGTGCAAATTGAGCCAAACAGTAGTCAAGCATTGCTACTGTTCGATAACGCTCGGCAAGATTTACAAGATAATGGTTGGCTCACGTTTGTACAGAAGTTTGAGGGTTTCAATTTGTTTGTTGCGCAACAATTCGCCCTTACCTTTGATGGCTGTAGGGACAAAGTAGGTGACATTCAACTTGAAATCAATGAAGAGTTCATTAGCTCTGCCACAGGGTTAGCAGCCACGGGCCAGCGATGGTTTAAAAACTCTAAAGTTGATGAAGTGCCATGGCTTTTGCTGTTCGTCTCACGACAGGTCACATCCTGTGACAAAGGTATGCCTATTTCCACGCTTAAACCAAGGTGGCATGATCTGTTGATAGTGGTTAAACAATTCGTGACCTATGAGGGTTGGTATGGATTGGTTTTTTTTTATCACCTTCGTTTGTTAATGAATTTTATGGGTTATCCATTGAACATGCCATTTTATTTCCAGCGTATTCTTTATAAAATGGCTAAGAGGTTTAAACGAGAGAAGGCCGATAGTAGCTTGTTCCACTGCGGCCTAATCAGACTCATCGTTGTTCACCACTTAAATATTCACAGTGATAGTTGGCAAGCTTTTATCTCTCGAAATGGTTTTGCTGATACAGAGCCTGTCCAAATTGACAAGCCTGTGGTTAGTGAAACTAAGGTCGAGCCACCCGTGCCTTTCCATGTCCTACTGCCCTCTCCCAAACCCTCGGTCGACCCTTATATCGACCTACCTGACGTTATAACTGAGAAGGTTGAGGTTGTTAAAAAGCCTGTGAACAAGAAGGTCAAGAGTAACCCTACTGTCGACAACAAAGGTAAAAAGATTGCTCGACTTATATCGAGACTTGCTAGGAATAAACCAAAACCTAGTATTGATCAAAAGCCCATAGTCCTCAGTGAAGACTCGGACTCTGACATCGAACGCTTCCTAGCTAGTGAGTACCCTTACTCCCAAGGTCTGTGCTCCGAGCCACCCTATGACTTCATTTCTAATTTACCCCCTTGCCTAAAGAATAATCCTAGCTACCCAGGGATCAAGCTTCCTAATGAAAACCTCGATGATCTGAACAAACCCTCGACTGTCGGGCAGTCGTCATGCAACCAGTGTAATGTGTGGTTGGAACGCTACTATACCGACGTTCTCTTATTACAGTCGAAGATCAAATCATTGGAAAACCAAGTTACAGTGTTGACTAGTGAAAGGGACAAGCTTCAAGCTGATGACAAGAAGAAAAAAAACATTGGTTCCATCGTATTTAGGAATGTCGAATCGGATACAGCCTTCGTCAATTCCAAACTGTTATGACCAAGTTGTCTGCTCATCATCCAGGTATGAATTTTGATATCAATTCCGTTCTGTGAATTGCTAGGATTAATATAATGATTTGAGTTTGGTTTTCAAATAGCTCTGTCCATCATTCAAAATGACTCTGTCATAGTTTTGTGGATCCTGTACATTGTTTTCGTTTTGCTAAAATTAAATGAAGTTTTCATTTGGTTACACGATTTGGTCATGCCCAATTTAGCAATTGATTGGTTTTCACTGGGTTTGATTCGTTTGTCTATTGGTGTGAGTTAACGAAATTAATGGTGTTTTCTTTCGCTTGGATTTTGTTTGTATCTAACCTGAATAGGAGGTTTTTTTTTTGCTAAAATTAGAACACAGTTATGTTTTGATTTAATATTATGTTGCTGTCATTGGATATTAACGGCTCTGATTTCATTCTTTTGATTTGATTGTTAAGACAATTTCAGAGAATTGAATTGGCTTGATAAATAGGATGTAGTCTATTAAAAATGACTCTGTTTTGTCAACATTTTCGTTTGGATTTGGATTATATCTGACCTGTGCAAAAGATCCTTGCATCCAAATCATGGAACTGTTTTGATTCACAACGACTATGCCAAACTCAAACTGTTCGATTTGCTCTTGTTTTGATTGGATTGTTGCATATTTTGAGTTAGCATGATTGTTTTTTGGATTCGTATCGAAAATAGACTTGATGCTTCTCTGTTGATTTTAATTTTCAAAACGAGTTTGTTAACTCAGATCGACTTATGTTATCTCTGTCGAATTCGTATGAGAAATTTCGGTTAATAGTTCGTTTTGAAATGAATTAAAGAAATGATTTCATTGAATGTCAATCGATTTTGTTTGCCCCAATTAGCAATAACAAACGATTGGACAACTCTTACAGATCCTATTATCAACCGATTGATTTCATTATGATTTTGTTTGTGATAATTTACATACCAGTTTTGATTTGATTCGCTAATAACATGGATCATTTGTTATGTTTAATATAGTGCGATCAATTTGAGAAAATGATCCTGTTAATTTGGTTTGGATTCGAAGTGATTTTATGGATAGCTGAAGCAACTATTTGTGATTTCAATTGGTTATGAATCGATTTCATTACTGTCGGTTATCCAATATGATCCTGTATACCCGAATTGGTGATAACATATGAAACAGAGTACATGCATCTATGTAATCATTTGATTGATCTTAGTCTTATTTGCTCTTAAATTAGTATAACAATTTTGATTTGAATGATTCAATATTTGCTTAATTGTGTGAATTTATTTAATTGAGTTTTGAATTGGTTTAATATGATTCTGTGTTGGATTTAGACCAGCTATAGAATCGCAAGATTCTGTAGCTAGCCTTTAGGATTAGATTTTTGTCAATTCTATCAACAAAATATCCTCTTAACTTGTCCATTTTTGACCTCTTTTAGGTACATTCGAATTGCATTGGGCATGCTGTGGCAGTCTAGGAGATATTTGTGTGATATAGTTTTTATTTTAGGTTGTTAGTTTAGTCAAACTTGAGATATTTTCCCAGATTTGTGTAAACAGTTTTGATAACTTCCACATGGATGTTTTACCCTGTGGGAGGTCTTTAAATATTTATTATTTTTTGTAATAAGGAGCATCCTCACTTGTGGGAGAACTAGGCTATGGATTTATGATACAAACTGAGATGAGAGTTGATGTCTTGTAACAGCTTTCGCTTTCAATATATCAAACTTTTGTTTCAAGTTTTATGCCTGTCAGTTTGCAGTTGATTATAGACTACTTTAGCTATCATAATCTATTGCAGGATGATGTGATTTGATTAATGTGCTATCCATATCTGATTTCTTTCATTATTTTTAAGAGTACAACAATTACTTTGTTTCAGTTAATGAATCACAGATTTCTCTTCTTCGTTAATTGAATCATTATGTATAGATCTTTGCATACAGGTTTATCTAACTGTGAAGATTTATAAATCATAAGATTGTTGTAATTTTTATGTCTTGTTTGTCCTGTAATCATATGTGAAGAGCACTGAAGCTTATTGTTTACGAGAAGCTCCTGGATAATTCGGTGCGGGTTTTCTCCCTCCGATCAGCTAAGACAATCATTACATACAGGACAAACCTAGAGCGTTACTTCAGGTCAGTTTTTTTTTTTTTTTTTTTTAGTATTTACTAGGTAATTTGTTAGTATAATTTAAGTAGTTTAGTTAGACATATGTGTAGTTTAGATTTGTAGTTAGAGTTAGTATTTTAATTGTTTAGTTTAGTTAGTTTTTGTTTTATTTCTTTTCATAAAATTATAAAATAAAAAAAAACAATAGTTCTCGCTATCTTAGGATAGAATACAAATGAGTTTTTCAGGTTTTCATTCAAATCTGTAAATTGTAAATATTGTATATTTTGTGAAAGAGATTTATTTCTGTTAGTAGTTAGATATTTAATTTCTTAGAGTTAGCATAGTATTAGATAGTATATTGTATATAGAATAGTTAGATTTGTTTTAGTTTGTTTTAATAGTTGTTTTTAGTTAGATTAGTTAATTTAGAGTAGTTTTCTTTTTGTTTTCTTAGGACTTAGATCGGCTAATGGAGCTGCTAAACCCGTCAAGGTGGGTTATCCCAAACGGCTTGGGTTATTAGACAACCCTGGACCGGATCCACTCTCCCAGTTGACGGATGGTCAATTTCGCCCATCAACAAATGGCGCTAGAAGGAGTGTCTGAAATAAATTAGTGGCACGAGGTGGTCGCAAGACTCCTCCACCACCTAATCGATCACCTATAGTGATTAGAAGCCATTCGAACGAAAATATTCCCCTTCAAACAACAACCACATCAACCGACGATCCACGGATCACAGTTGAGCTAGCAACCCCTAATCCTACAGGTGGTGACATACAAGATATTGTCCGTCAATCTCTTATAAGAACTCATAGTGACTTAGCCTGTTTGAGGCAACCAAATCGTCCATTGGACCAACCTTTGGATTTCTCTGATATCAGAGAACAATTAGGAGGCACTAACCTCACTGTGAATCCTACAGATCCAATCCTAAATCCTGCTGCAGGAGGATCTGGGATACCTCCTTAACCACCTCCATCATCTCCTTCCTCTTCTGGAGGAGATTCCTCTAACGAAGGCAGTTCCCCTTCTCAGCCTTCCACACCCACTACACCAATGACAAATCAAAACAACCCTGCTAGACCTTGGCTTGATCAGGATGCCGTAGCTGTACCTGGAGCTCAACATCCCTTACCTAAACATCTGGAGAAATGGCTTCCCAAGTTTGACCCTGACTCAAAACAGATCGCTGAAGATCACATTAAAAAGTTTATGTTAGACATAAGACTCCGCAATGTCGAATATGAAGACGTTTTCTGTAGGTTGTTCCCCTATACTTTTGAGGGCAATGCATCTACATGGTAATTTTCCCAACAACCCCATACCATCGTGTCTTGGGAAAAGTTTGAGTCATGCTTTTTGGAAAAGTTCGGAGACGGTAGGCCTCCGGAAGTCCTAGTCATGGACCTTTCTAGCTTAAGAATGAACCCAAAAGAAAAAGTTAAAGACTTTAATCAAAGATTCTTAACACTTAAAAATCGAATCCCTACGGATTCCATGCCTGTCGATAATCTTATAATAGCATACTACACTAAAGATTTGCATCAAAATATAACTATTTGGGTTAAACGATCTAAGAAAGACACATTGTTAGAAGCCTTCGAAGAGGCCAACCAGATTGAAAAAGACATACTTAGTCTTAAAGACTCTACTAGCAATGAAACAGAGACTAGTTCCTCTTCCAAAAAGAAGATCGAAATCCTCCCCAGACCTACTCAAAGTAAAACACAACCTGAAATCTCTGATTTAGAAAACTTAACTAAAGTTGTACAAAAACTGTCAAATCAAGTTATAGACTTAAAAAGGACGACCAAAGAAGCTTCTTCGAGCAAAGGACCTTAAAAGCCCTCGTTCCGGAAGCCTTTTCCCACCAACCGACCTAATCCAACCACCAAAGGCCTTAATCTAGAAAGTCTGCAATGCGCCCTTCAAACAATTCTAGAAGCCCAAGATAAATTGATGCCTCCTGAGATTCCTGAGGAGGTAGTTGAACAAGAGACAGTTCAAGAAGAGGAGTCTTCTCCAAACATTTTTGGACACTTCTCGGATAGCATTTTTCAAGCTAACTTCGAGACAGTACATCCCTATAATACCAGGAGTAAGACAACAAACAAACCTTCTGCCGAAAACACTACAACTTCACCTCCAAATCAATCTAAATCAGCTGAGACTAAACAGAGTAATGTCAACCCCAACTTAGATTATGATGTAGTTGAATATCCTAAAAAGTTGAGAGCTAACATTTCTGTTTATGAGTTATTGAAATTTTCATTTCTGCCACAAAAAATGTTACATAATATCTCAGAGAATGGAAAAAATGGTAATTCAAGTGGTAACAAGGTTATGCAGAACAAAGTTCCTCAGAAGACTTCCACTAAAAACAATCCTGACCCTCAAGATAAAGGAAGCCTTCCTGTAAGTAATGTTAGTAATGTAAATAATGTAAATAATGTAGATAAAGTAGCTTTAGAAACTGCGAGTAAAAAGCCACAAACTACCACTCTTAGTACTCGCAAAAATGTACCTCCATTTTTGTTAACTTTCGAAATCTTTAATAGAAATGTGCACAATTGTATGGTAGACTCAGGAGCATCATCCAATGTGATGCCATGGTCTATATGCCAGAAGATTATCGCTGAAGTTGAACCCTCCACTTTAAAAATCATACAACTTGATCGGACCAATGTTAAAGTTATAGGCGAACTAAAGAATGTGCTTATAAGATTATCGTCTAACCCCAAGGTTCATCAAGTCATTGATATTATTGTTGTGGATATTCCAAAAGTGTATGGTCTATTTTTAAGCAGGGATTGGTCGGAACAGCTACACGGCTATTTCGCGACAGATTGGTCTCACCTATGGCTTCCAGAGAACGACAAGCCTAACAAGATCAAGGTAAATCGTGAACGATACCTTAAGTTCACAGTCACAGATTTGAACGATCCCAATGAACCATTTACACCCTCTGCTGATTCACCCGAAGTACAAGGGATGGACACCTTTTTCGACAACTTCATGGCCGAGGCTTCAGCTATCACCAATCCATAACAACAGTTCGAGATTGTAGCATATGTGCAACCAACAACTTCCACGCAATAGTCTCATGTACCCTATGGAAATCAAATTTGGTCTCTTTATTTTGACGGGTCAAAGTCCAAAGAAGGAGTTGGAGTAGGCTACGTTATTATCGATCCGGCAGGTAACAAAACATTGATTGCATGTAGGTTAGAATTTGAATGTATTAACAACACTGCATAATATGAGGCTTTACTGCAAGGTCTCAGAAAAGATTTAGATATGAACATTCAAAATTTGACCGTCTTTGGCGACTCCAAAATAGTGGTTAGACAGGTAAAAGACTCTATCCACTGTCTGTCTCCGCATCTCAAAAGCTACCAATCTGAGGTATGGAATTTAATGAATAAATTTGCTGCTTTCAATATAAATTCTATTCCCAGATTGAATAATGCTGAAGCAGATTTATTAGCTAATGTAGCCTCTAAACTCTTTCCTACAGAAGGCTTGTCCCCAGATGCATTCTTCATCGAACTGTTGTTCTGACCATCCGTTCCCGACAACATCACGAACTGGAGATTCTTTGACGACGATCAACAGATTATTAACTTTCTGCACATGGAAGAAACCTTTCAAGGCATAGTGATAGACGAACACACACACAACGACAATTTGCGCGATTTCACGGTAATACCAGATCCGAGAACTCCTGAATCTTCATCGGACATGGTAAACTCGATCCCTAAATCTGTAGTCATATTAGAGAAATTTTATGATCTTCAAGATAAATTTAAAAAGACGGTCAACTGTAAAACCAATAGTTCCTTGTTATCTTATGAAAAAGTAAACTTAGAAACTAAGGACAATCCGCAGTGCATTAATCTAGGGGTAGGATGTTCTAAACAAGAAAAAGTTGCATTTATTAAATTGTTCAAAGAATTTAAAGATGTCTTTTCTTGGACGTATGATGACCTTAAAACTTTCGACCCTAACATCATACAACATGCCATTCCTATGAAACCCCAAACCTTACCCTTTCAACAAAAATTGAGGAAAATGCACCCTAAGATCAAACCGACCGTTCAAAAAGAATTGAATAAACTCCTAAATGCTAAGATAATTTTTTCTGTTAGGCACACTCAATGGGTTTCTAACCTTGTCCCAGTCTGGAAGAAAAGTGTGGAAATTCGACTCTGCGTCGATTTCCGAAACCTTAATAGAGCGTCTGATAAAGACAGCTATCCTGTCCCACCCATGGAACAGATCCTTCAATAGGTATATGGTTCTGAGAGGCTATCCTTACTGGATGGTTTCTYGGGGTACAACCAAGTCCTGATGTCTCCACCAGACCAACTTAAAACTACCTTCCGTACCCCGTGGGGCACTTATGCTTATCGAAAAATGCCCTTTGGATTGATTAATGCTGGTGCCACTTTCCAGAGAGCAATGGACATTGCTTTCCAAGGCTTAATAAATCAGTCCATTGTAGTTTACTTAGATGATGTTACCGTATTTTCTAAAAACAAAAACGATCATCTAGCTCACTTACGAGCCATTCTACAACGATGTCATAAATACGTCATCTCCTTGAATCCTAAAAAATCCATCTTTGCAGTAGAATAGGGTAAACTCTTGGGATTTATTGTGTCAAGTGAGGGGATGATTATCAACCCTGAAAGGAATCAGGTCATCACAAAACTTCCCCCTCCTACATCCAAAAAATCTATGCAGTCTTTCTTAGGCCAGATTAAATTTGTGAGAAGATTTGTCCCCAGCTTCTCCAAAATGGTCAGACCCTTGTAGAACCTAATTAAGAAAGACACCCAATATCACTGGGGACCCCTAGAAAATCAAGCTTTTAATGCAATAAAGAAGGCCATAATAGATGCTCCGTCTCTCATGAGCCCCGATTTTTCTCAAGACTTTACACTCTACACTTTTTCTTCTGACCGTTCCTATGTCGTCGTCTTAACCCAAAAGAATGCCGAGAACAATGAAGTACCCATTGCCTTTATGAGCTCTTCTTTCAAAGGCACTGAACTTAATTACTCAGCTGTAGATCGGCAAGCCTACACTATTTTCAAAGCAGTCAAGAACTTCCGGTCCTATCTTTTGAAGTCGAGGATGAAAGTCATTGTCCCCTACCCAGCCATCAGGAACCTGTTAGTGCAGAAGGAACTAGGTGAAAAGAGGGCTAATTGGGTCACCTCCTTGCAGGAGTACGACTTAGAAATCACCCCATTTCAAATAGTGAGAGGCCAAGGGTTATGCAAGTTAGTCGCTGATTCAGTAGCAGGATAGCAAGAAGAAAGCGATATGTCAAACCTAGGACAACACGATCAAAATCTAATCTATTGTGCACAAAACCCTGCCAGTCCTTGGTATGACGATATAAGATTCTGTCTTGAACATGGGTTAGCCCCCCGTCACATGGATCCCACTAAAAGAAGAGCGTTAAGATTAAAGTTTTCCTCCTTTCATTTAGTTAATGGTATCCTGTTTCATTAAAATTTTGACGGCATACTAATGCACTGTCTTGAAAAAGACGAAGCAGAAAAAGTCTTGCTAGAGTTGCATGCAGGAGAAGCTGGTGGTAATTTTGGTGGTGACACCACTGCCCATAAGGTTTTAAGAGCCGGTTATTACTGGCCCACGCTTTTTAGAGACGCCCATGCTTTGTGTCGTAAGTGTGTTATTTGTTAGAAATCATCAGGGCGGTTACAAAAACTAGCCTTTTCTTTGCAGCCCATTTCAGTAGTTTCTCCTTTTCAACAGTGGGGCCTTGATATCATAGGTCCAATCAACCCCCCGTCCTCACAAGAACACAAGTTTATTGTGACAGCCACAGATTACTTTACCCGGTGGTCTGAAGCTGCCGCGTTAAGAACCGTCAACACCAGTAAGGTAATTGCCTTTCTAATTTCAAATATTATCACTCATTTTGGTATCCCTAACTGTTTAGTATTCGATAACGCTTCTTACTTTTCCTCTCTTGAGATGAGTGAGTTCTCTTTGGAAAAAGGAATCAAACTAAAATATTCTGCTAGTTATTGCCCCCAGGGAAACAGATTGGCATAATCAACAAACAAGAAATTGATTAAAATTATCAAGAGAACGGTGGTTGAAAATCACAAAAATTGGCACAATGCACTGTTAAACGCGCTGTGGGATGATAGGGTAACACAAAAATCTGCTGTAGGTAACTCCCCCTTTTTTCTCGTTTATGGCAGAGAAGCAATTCTGCCACCTCACATCCTTCTTCCTTCACTACAGTTGTCGCAGAAAATCCAAGAAGAAGATTGTCCCCCTTTGGAAAACTGAATTAACGCTTTGATGAAGCTAGAAGAGGTAAGAGCCCAAGCCAAACGTAAGTTAGATCAACATCAACTATTGGTTAAAAGCTGGTTCGATTCTAATTCTACTTCTGATAGGAATTTTGAAGTAGGTGACCTCGTCTTGAAATGGGACAAACCACATGAGGAAAAGGGAGAGCACACGAAATTTCAAAACTTATGGCTTGGACCGTTTTTAATTGCTGAAACGTTGGGTCCCAGTTATTTTCGATTGCAAAATCTAGAAGGGCAGCTTGACACCTATCCGGTGAATGGCCAAGCCTTGAAAAGATACTTTGCTTGACAACAACCCTTGTATATTATGTACATATTTTGCTTTGTTTGCTTTTTCGTTCGTTTTTTGTTTTGATCATTTTTTGTTTTGATTTCCCCTTTGAGTTTATCAGTTTGTGTTTTTGAAAATACACATACCTGTATACTGACCTATTCAGACAAAGAAAATAGAAATTTCCTTCCCTGAAATAACTACTAAGAAATTTGTATAAACATCAATTGTATATTTCTAAAATTTATATCTGTGTTTGAAAAAAGTCTGATGTTTGAAAGAAGTTGACTGATTTCGATCTCTGAATAAAGCTTGTCATCTATTATATTTTTACGCTGTCCCTATTCCTTAAAGGAATGACTCAGAAGATGTCTCCCTGTCTTAGGAAGTTGTTTTTGTAAATGAAACATCTCTGGATCTTAATAAAGGACAGTTCTAAATTTTTTTGATGAGGTCTGAAAAAAATGTGTTAAAATATCATGATTTTCAGCATCACCCCACTCAACTATATATCTTTAAAGAAGAAAAAATGAAACAAATCATTAACAGAGCTGTGGGAAGTTCTTGTAAACCCGCTGGGATTCTAAACAGGTCTGCTGGCAATGGGTAAATGCATGCATGACGCCAAGACAACTTCGCCGGGGTACTGAACAGGCCCGTTGGCAGCGAAGCAATGTCGGGTATATGAAAATTTGCAAATAAGAAACCTCTTAAATGTCCTTTATTCTGATCTAGAACTTCTTGGAAGGATACAGATGTTAGAGTGGGTTAAATGGCAACCTTGTCGAGGCTATGGACGCCTGCTGGCAGCAGTGGCTCTGTCAACAGTATTGGAGATTTTATCTTTAATATCATGACTCACTGGTATTAAGACTGTTATCAGTTTTCATCTTTTAAAATACTGCTGGAATAGTTGGCTAATGATGATGTTCATACGATTTTCTGATTGTTATTTTTGAGTTGGAATTGTCTTTGCTGTCCTAATCTGAATTTGATCTTTTTGGCAGAGATAACTGCTTCTATCAGTGTGTCGCCATTGTTGGCAGCCAATTCACATTTTTCCACTGTCTTATAAGCTACCTACACCAATGTTTTGCAAACCTTAATTTTTCGTCACAATTCTCAAATAAACGACACTTTTATTTTTGCGTTATTTACACACTTACCTTCGTTTTTGTTTTCACGACTGTAAGCGTGAAAACTTGGTCTTTCGAAGTCGCATTAAAATCATTATTGAATTTATCATTCTTGTTGATATGCCCATTGCGTTTACATTTTACTTATCATTATGCAGTTGGAAAGACCTTTTGATATGTACTCATTTGACATTCTTTGATTTCGTTTTATGAATGATTGAGTTTGTGATACATTGGTGATTGGATTTACATGTTATTTGATCAATCCACTTGGCGCATTGGTATACATAAAAATGCATTGGCACATTGGTTAAACTCTTGGTATGAATCATTCTATACACCGCATGTCACATAGTCAAACCCTTGGTATTGGTTTCAATTTATTTGTTTGGTTTTGAAACTATAACTATTGCTTGCACGAATGGTTTATCCACTTACCAAAGGTTTCGATTGATTGATTAAAGTGGCATAGTTGTAACACATTTGCGTGTGATTTGAATAGTTGAAAGTGCCGACCGTTGTACCATGGTAATGACTATTCTGCATGGACAGAAATAGCTCCACCACCCTCGCACGATGTCATTAATGCCTTCCCTTATCCCTGTTTCACCTCTGCTAGCATCGGGTAAGCCTTCCAGCGTTCTTCTCCTGTGTGTGCTGCATTCAAACCCTGGCTCGTTCACATCACTTACCATCTGCTCGGCTCTATGGCATCGATGGTGCGAATTGAGCCGAACGGTAGTCAAGCCTTGCTACTGTTCGATAACGCCCGGCAAGATTTACAAGATAATGGTTGGCTCACGTTTGTACAAAAGTTTGAGGGTTTCAATTTGTTTGTTCTGCAACAATTCACCCTTACCTTTGATGGCTGTAGGGCCAAAGTAGGTGATATTCAACTTGAAATCAGTGAAGAGTTCATTAGCTTTGCCACAGGGTTAGCAGCCACGGGCCAACGATGGTTTAAAAACTCTAAAGTTGATGAGGTGCCATGGCCTTTGCTGTTCATCTCATGAAAGGTCACATCCTGTGACAGAGGTATGCCTATTTCCACACTTAAACCAAGGTGGCATGATCTGTTGATAGTGGTTAAACAATTCGTGACCTATGAGGGTCGGTATGGACTTGTTTTTATTTATCACCTTTGTTTGTTAATGAATTTTATGGGTTATCCATTGAACATGCCATTTTATTTCCAGCGTAGTCTTTATAAAATGGCTAAGAGGTTTAAACGAGAGAAGGCTGATAATAGCTTGTTCCACCGCGGCCTAATCAGACTCATCGTTGTTCACCACTTAAATCTTCACGGTGATAGTTTGCAAGCTTTTATCTCTCGAAATGGTTTTGCTGATACAGAGCCTGTCCAAATTGACAAGCCTATGGTTAGTGAAACTAAGGTCGAGCCACCCGTGCCTTTCCATGTCCTACTGCCCTCTCCCAAACTCTCGGTCGACCCTGATATCGACCTACCCGACATTATAACTGAGAAGGTTGAGGTTGTTAAAAATCCTGTGAACAAGAAGGTCAAGGGTAACCCTACTGTCGACGACAAAGGTAAAAAGAATGCTCGACTTATATTGAGACTTGCTAGGAATAAACCAAAACCTAGTATTGATCAAAAGCCCATAGTATTCAGTTAAGACTCGGACTGTGACCTCGAACGCTTCCTAGCTAGTGAGTACCCTTACTCCCAAGGTCTATGCTCCGAGCCACCCTATGACTTCGTTTCTAATTTACCCCCTTGCCTAAAGAATAATCCTAGCTACCCAGGTATCAAGCTTCCTAATGAAACCCTTGGTGATATGAACAAACCCTCGACTGTCGGGCAGTCATCATGCAACCAGTGTAATGTGTTGTTGGAACGCTACTATACCAATGTTCTCTTATTACAGTCGAAGATCAAATCATTGGAAAACCAAGTTACAATGTTGACTAGTGAAAGGGACAAGCTTCAAGATGATGACAAGAAGAAGAAAACCACTGGTTCCATCGTATTTAGGAATGTCAAATCGGCTATAGCCTTCGTCAATTCCAAACTGTTATGACCAAGTTGTCTGCTCATCATCCAGGTATGAATTTCGATATCAATTCCGTTCTGTGAATTGCTAGGATTAATATAATGATTTGAGTTTGGTTTTCAAATAGCTCTATCCATCATTTGAAATGACTCTGTCATAGTTTTGTGGATCCTGTACATTGATTTCATTTTGCTAAAATTAAATGAAGTTTTCATTTGGTTACACGATTTGGTCGTGCCCAGTTTAGCAATTGATTGGTTTTCACTGGGTTTGATTCGTTTGTCTGTTGGTGTGAGTTAACGAAATTAATGGTGTTTGATTTCACTTGGATTTTGTTTGTATCTAACCTGAATAGGAGGTTTTTTTTGTTGCTAAAATTAGAACAGGGTTCTGTTTTGATTTAATATTATGTTGCTGTCATTGGATATTAGTGGCTCTGATTTCGTTCTTGTGATTTGATTGTTAAGATGATTTCGGAGAATTGAATTGGCTTGATAAATAGGATGTAGTCTATTAAAAACGACTATGTTTTGTCAACATTTTCGTTTGGATTTGGATTATATCTGACCTGTGCAAAATATCCCTGCGCCCAAATCATGGAATTGTTTTGATTCACAACGACTATGCCAAACTCAAACTGTTCGATTCTCTCTTGTTTTGATTGGATTGTTGCATATTTTGAGTTAGCATGATTGTTTTTTGGATTTGTATCGAAAATAGACTTGATGCTGCTCTGTTGATTTTAATTTTCAAAACAAGTTTGATAACTCAGATCGACTTATGTTATCTCTGTCGAATTTGTATGAGAAAATTCGGTTAATAGTTCGTTTTGAAATGAATTCAAGAAATGATTCCGTTGAATGTCAATTGATTTTGTCTGCCCCAATTAGCAATAACAAACGATTGGACAACTCTTATAGATCCTGTTATCAACCGATTGATTTCATTATGATTTCGTTTGTGATAATTTACATACCAGTTTTGATTTGATTCGCTAATAACATGGATCGTTTGTTATGTTTAATATAGTGTGATCAATTTGAGAAAATGATCCTGTTAATTTGGTTTGGATTCGAAGTGATTTTGTGGATAGCTGAAGCAACTATTTGTGATTTCAATTGGTTATGAATCGATTTCATTACTGTCGGTTATCCAATATGATCCTGTATACCCGAATTGGTGATAACATATGAAACAGAGTACATGCATCTCTGTAATCATTTGATTGATCTTAGTCTTGTTTGCTCTTAAATTAGTATAACAATTTTGATTTGAATGATTCAATATTTGCTTAATTGTGTGAATTTATTTAATTGAGTTTTGAATTGGTTTAATATGATTCTATGTTGGATTTAGACCAGCTACAGAATCGCAAGATTCTGTAGCTAGCCTTTAGGATTAGATTTTTATCAATTCTATCAACAAAATATCCTCTTAACTTGTCCATTTTTGAACTCTTTTAGGTACATTCGAATTGCATTGGGCATGCTGTGGCAGTCTAGGAGATATTTGTGTGATATAGTTTTTATTTTAGGTTGTTAGTTTAGTCAAACTTGGGATATTTTCCCATATTTGTGTAAACAGTTTTGATAACTTCCACAGGGATGTTTTACCCTGTGGGAGGTCTTTAAATATTTATTATTTTTTGTAATAAGGAGCATCCTCACTTGTGGGAGAACCAGGCTATGGATTTATGATACAAACTGAGACGAGAGTTGATGTCTTGTAACAGCTTTCGCTTTCAATATATCAAACTTTTGTTTCAAGTTTTATGCATGTAAGTTTGCAGGTTATTATAGACTACTTTAGCTATCATAATCTATTGCAGGATGATGTGATTTGATTAATGTGCTATCCATATCTGATTTCTTTCATTATTTTTAAGAGCACAACATTTACTTTGTTTCAGTTAATGAATCACAGATTTCTCTTCTTCGTTAATTGAATCATTATGTATAGATCTTTGCATACAGGTTTATCTAACTGTGAAGATTTATAAATCATAAGATTGTTGTAATTTTTATGTTTTGCTTGTCCTGTAATCATATGTGAAGAGCACTGAAACTTATTGTTTACGAGAAGCTCCTGGATAATTCAGTGTGGGTTTTCTCCCTCTGATCAACTAAGACAATCATTACATACAGGACAAATCTGGAGCGTTACTTCAGGTCAGTTTTTTTTTTTTTTTTTTTTAGTATTTAATAGTTAATTTGTTAGTATAATTTAAGTAGTTTAGTTAGATATATGTGTAGTTTAGATTTGTAGTTAGAGTTAATATTTTAGTTGTTTAGTTTAGTTAGTTTTTGTTTTATTTCTTTTCATAAAATTATAAAATAAAAAAACAATAGTTCTCGCTGTCTTAGGACATAATACAAATTTTTTTTCAGGTTTTCATTCAAATCTGTAAATTGTAAATATTGTATATTTTGTAAAAAAGATTTATTTTTGTTAGTAGTTAGATATGTAATTTCTTAGAGTTAGCATAGTATTAGATAGTAGATTGTATATAGAATAGTTAGATTTGTTTTAGTTTGTTTTAATCGTTGTTTTTATTTAGATTAGTTAATTTAGAGTAGTTTTCTTTTTGTTTTCTTAGGACTTAGATCAGCTAATGGAGCCGCCAAACCCGTCAGGGTGGGTTATCCAAAACAGCTTGGGTTATTAGACAACCCCGGACCGGATCCACTCTCCCACTTGACGGACGGTCAATTTCACCCGTCAACATGTCGCTCTTCTTTTTTAGCACCTTCTCTTTGTCTCTTCTATTTTTATCTGTTGGTGCTTCTTTCTCCTCTTCAACGAAACTTTAATGAGTTGAGATAGAGATGGAAGAAGATCTCCCAGCTTCATCTTGTTTTGCCTCTTTTTTGGTCGCTTCTCTTGTTGCTTCTTCGTCATCGATCCTTCCTTTGGGATGACCATGCATGTTGAAAATGACTTTGTTATAAGTTCTGGCATTTTGATGCACCTCCCCTTCTTCCCATAATTCAATGGTGTATTCATACGGGAGCCTCATGCTATTGAAGTGCTCTTTGACGATATTCTTAGGGTTGGGCCTCCTAAATCTTTCTTCTCCAAAGTGGTAGGAAAGTAAGATGTCCACTTTTGTTTAATCTTGCTTGGTGTTCTCAAATAAATAGTTGACAATGTATAGTGGCAGTGGAGGCCAATTTGCTTTCTTTGATCTGTATATCATTCCTCTGACCCCATGTATGATAGTTTGATGTGTTACCTCCTGAAGCACAAGTTTTTCAGGAACAAACCGAGGGAGTAGGTGGTGTGCTTTCATCGCACCATATATTCTTATATAGGTACCATGCTCCATCAAATACGAGTCCCTGATCCTTCTTATGAATGTTAAGGATTTGTTTGTCATACAAGGTGGGGAGGTGTAAAAAATAAATTCATATACGAGATCAAGGAAGTTATCGCAAATCCTTTGATATTATGTTCAGTATTTGTACTCCCAAATCACTTTGTAGTAGATGTGGATTGCGACATTGGTGGGAAACAAATCCACTCCATGTTTGGGTACCTATGGGAAGTACATATTATGTTCGGGAGATATGAGAACATATGGAAGCTGGGAAATGTCCCTGGTCGTGCTTGCGTAACTATAGTGATGGAAACTTTGAGATTTTCAGATAATATGTCTGCCCAGTTGAATGAAACCCCCACATCTGCACAGAAATAAATCAGGGGCATGTATGATAGGGGGAAATGAGTTTCATCTGGTTCCTCGTATAACATGCACAACATGGCCACCATATACTCGCATGGTTTCCTTAAATTGGTCATGGGGTACCAACTCTTGGGTCAATATTTGAACTACTTATATGCTTTGTACCATGCAGGGAGTAAATATTTTGGCATAAGTTCCAACTCCCTAAGGAGTTGAGAATCCAGTATTTTGTTCCTAGGTTGAATATGATAACACTTATCCAAATCATCATGTATGGATGAATCCATAGGTTATTTTATTGCATTACAGACATATCGACTATTTATGTCTATGTCCTTCAAAATCCATGAAATGGTGTCTGCGCAAGGGAAGACCGTTGGATGTCTTTTTACCCTAAAAATTCTTGACTTTCTGATGTTCTTGAATTCCTGGAGTTCATCTGGCTCTTCCGCCTCCACAAAGATGTTTGAATTATTAAAACTATAATACACTTCTCCCCATTTTAAGGTCTCTCCATCCTTCTCCAAAAGTCCTGAGGTATCATCATATATAGTCCCAACAATTTCTTCCTCTACTATTTGTTGGGAGCTGCTAGATGGCTCAACCCATGTTGCTTTCGTCATCATCTTCTTCCGCGATGGCATGTTTGATCTTGCAAAAGGATAAGTTTAGAGCATGTTATTTGAAATACATCTAAACGATCAGACAATTATAAGAGTTACTGAAATTATCAAGACATAGCAAGCTTCCTTATGTAGGTGTCAAGTTAATAGTAGACAATTCTCAAATCATTCGATGAGATTTTAGTGCGAAATACTTGGAACCATCTTAAAAGGAGAGATCAGAGGTTAAGAAAATAACTTCTCTGATACAGATCGAAAGAGTTAAGAACAACTCCTCTGATCACATCAAAGGAGTTAGTAACAACTCCAATCACATCGGAGGAGTTAGTAACAACTCCTCCGATGAGATCGGAAGTGTTGTTTCCAACATCTCCAATTTGTCATCTAAGGGAACTGTCACAATATCAAGGATTTCAGAGCACTTGAAAGTAACTCCTCTAATCATATTAGAGGATTTGAAAGTAACTCAATCGAAATGATTGGAGTAGTTGTTTCCAGAGGTTCCAAAATACGTGGAGGAAAATATTTTTACTTTTTTTAAATGCATCAGAGAAGTTACTAATAACTTCTCCGATGTGTTCAGAGCGTTACCATGAAAGTATTCGGTTTAGAGGTAGGGATGTTTTCGCAAAACTGGCAAGGCGAACCAGGGAAAAACCACAGTGAGTTTAGAGGGACATGAGGAAACCCTAGAGCTTTCTAGATCATGGTCTACGTGCTTGGGGAAAGTTTCAGGGTTTGCAAGGATTAAGTGCAAGGGTGCAGAGAAATTTTGTCGTGGTGAAGGAAAAGGGGGCTGACCGGTCATTCATTCTATGGAAAGGAACATGCTCTAAGAAAATGTAAGGTTGGTGAAGGCGGTTGTGGCTGAGAGAGAAATGACTAGGAGCGGGGAAGAGGATTATCAATCTAGGGAAAGGGAGTAAGGAACAAGGAAAAAACTAACAATAACAAAGACCTAACCCTAACCTTACAATAGAAGAGAGGTGAGGTGGTCTTACATGGATCCTACCGCCACATGGTGAGTATGGATAGGTGAGAGCTTCAAACATAGTTCATCTCGACATGTTTAACCCCAGGTTTCCTTGTTCACTTACAAATGGTAGTGATGAACCCCCACTTTGGAACCTTTTTGTCCCCCTATATCCTATATACATATACATTTTACCTCCTTTTTCCATTTGCTAAAGAATTATCTCCCATAAAGTCCTATCTTTTTCTAAGGTATTACAATTGCCATATAATCATCTTAATTTCTTTTCATAGACTAGGATTAGAACGAGTTTTAAAAATATATTTGAACTATTATATGTGTGTGTTTTTAAATAAAGCTAATTATGGTCATAGAGTGCAAGTGTCCAAGGTTCTTTTCTTTTGAAGACACAAGAAGAATTACAATAGAAGATACATATTCAAGATATTTTAAGAAGACATATTATATTCTCAAAATAAGGTATTTTAAGAAGATATATCCATCCTAACAATTGAACACCTTATATTCAATTAGGTTCCAACACCTGAAAATTTTACGTATATAATTTGGCACGTTATACATATATATCATCTCAAGCATATGATATTAGTCAGCATTGAGATAATACCAACATTATAACCTTAATGAGAAATATAGCATACAAATACATTGAAAGAAAAGATGGCACTCAAACAAGTGGAAATACTAGCATTTAGTATTCAGTTGAGCACTAGGGAATATCATCACAAGGTCGTGGATAAGTAACCGTGGACATTGAATGGGATACCCAACATCTTCATGCCGAACACATGATGAAATATGAATGGAAACAGGTACATACCTATTTAACATATGGATTGTGGGACTTGAGCAACTAATTGGCTTGTATACCAGACCTATGGAGCGGAGTGAATCATCAAATACAAGCATCTAGTCTGTTTTAACTATTTTTCCAATATTTTAGGAGATTGGCGCTTTGTACTCAGAGTTGTTTGAACTATCTATTGTATATTTATGTGTGCGCTCACATGGGAGAGACTGGAGAGTGTGAGAGCAAGACCGTCTAAAGCGTTGTTATTAACTTTAATATTTTAATTATAAGGTTGTTTTTTATGAGTGGTACTCAGATTTGCTGCTGGTAACTTAGTTGAGTTGAAGCACATGACTACTAGTGAGCCTGGGCCCACTCACAGGTACAACCCTGTGCCATTTATCTTTCTATTTATAGTTCTTTTCTCTTAAGTTTATACATGGTTGTTAGTTTATGTTTCTTTCTTTTTGGTTGAATGTATGTTGAAGAGTGTATGTAGGTTGCACAATGGCCCCTGGAATTTGTTGGAGAATGATGATTAGTAACTGTTAGAATTCATATATTACAAATCATTGATTATGCTATGATTCCTTATTTATTCTAAGCACTCTATGTTGAATCTGGTTATGTATGTTCTATATGCAACACTGTTTTAATATCGTTCACAGGACTATGAACTGGGAATTGTTAAAGTTCGCTAAATCTGATCTTGTTGCATTAGTTCAGTAATGATTTACGAGTAAGAATAAGACTGATATATTCTTTTGAATGTGTGTGTGTGTGTGTTGTAGAAACACAATACTTTTAATTTTGCTAGGTGAACATATGAGGGGACAGGGTTATGAGAGTTTAGAAACTTAACCACAAGAGATACCACCAACAGGGACAAGGGTCGAAGTATTGTGACTCATTCCTTTACCTACACATATTTTATGTTTGATTTTTCCTTCTTCCCAGTTAGATTGGTACGAGCTCTCTTTTTTGTGTAAAATGCACAGAGTGCCTTGCAATAATATTGAACCTCTGGTTGATAAATTAATGACATAGTGCAAAGAGATACTTATAAATTGGAAACCATATTTGTACCTTGTCATTTTGGTGTCTTTGTTGGGGAGGCACTCAAGAATTAGGAGTTTTTCCTTAGGATCATTGTAGGAGTGATACCAGGCTGAAGGGAAACCCTTCGGGAATTGATAACTACCCTTTGATATCCATTGCACATAATATTATGCTTAGCAATCATTGCAGGATTCATGAATCGAGGCACTAAGAAAATGTGCGGACGTGGTGCATGGACCACCTGTGACACTAATAACCAGGCCAATAAAAGTGGTGAAAAACAAGACCCTCCAAAACCCTCTAGTACTCACCATTACTCAAAAGTAGCATCCAACAATCTGGAAGAACCATCCAAAATCGACTCTATTGTTTCTTTATCCATAGAAACTCCTTCCTCTGAATCTCCCCAAGAGCAAGATAATCCCATTTAAGGATCCAAGTCAGAAAAACACAGTAATCCTATTGAAGAGCCTAAAAATATGTTTCCTCAGAAGAATCTTTGTGGGGAGAAAAGATTTTAAACATGGGAGAAGAAGTGGAAACATCAAAACAAAAAGAGCCAATCACGTTTTAATTTCCTATTTAGGAGTCTGAGAGCATACTTCAAATGAAAACAATTTTTCCCTCTTCTCTGCCAAATTTTCGTGGTTTGCCTAGCGAGGAACCTGACACCTTACTCTTTGAGTTTGATGTCCTTTTTCGAATTTATGACTATTATTCTGATGCCCATAAACTAAAACTATTTCCCTCCACCTTGAAAGAAGCAACTCTTCACTAATTAATGGGGCTCGGAGGAAATTCCATCAGGACCTGGGATGAGATAAAGCAAAGATTTCTTAAAAAATATTAGGATTATTGCAAAGTAAGGGACATACGGGAATAAATTTTTAGAATGACACAAAAGGAGGAAATCTTCGAAGATTATGTAGAAAGGTTTCAATATAACCTACAAAGGAATAAGAAAAACACACTTGATCCCAAAACATTGCATATTATCTTTCTCAGAGGAATCAAGGATGATTGTATGGATGCATTAAATCTTATGGGGGCCAAAGATATCTCCCAGATGACCTATGGCGATATATGTGAACTGTGTAAACAATATTCATGAGGTATTACTAAGTTTAGGAAAGGCCCCCGAGATCTAGCCTCGAGGGTCACAAAATCATCAGGAGGAGTGGTTACCATAACTGAAATAGGAAACATGTTGGACAATTTTAAGACCGATATTCTTAGTTCGCTTAGCTCCCAATTGGATACTTTTCAAGAAAAGAAAAACAAAGAAGAAGTCGACCTAGCGTTAGCCATATTCGGTTCTAAATGTTGAAAAAAAACACCCCTTAAGGGAGTGTCCTTTAGATAACATAGAGGTATGTGGTATCTGTGAGAAAAATCACTATACTAAGAGTTGCCCTTCTCTGTTGTTGAAGATTAAAATCGTCAATGAATTTTATCTCGCAAAGTGTTGCTAAAGCTTATTATTATAAAAACTAAATAATACTAGTATGTGGGACCCCCTTGTATCATTGAAGAGCAGATCTGTTCACATTTGATGTTTGTGATGATGTGCGACACGACTTACATGGTTGATGAGATCTTTTGTTATTGGCTATGGTTTGAGATTTTGAAATGTTGGTTCCTTATGTTACTACGACCTATGCTATTCATTGACATCATTGCTATCTATTCTTATCGCACCTGCACAACAAACATTTTAGTGAAAATACATAAAAGGAAATTTGGAGAAAGGCGAAATTACTATAACAAATGCAAAAGAAAAGGGATCTAATTCTGCAATTTTACTATACCACATGCAAACAATTGGAAAGAAATAGGAACAATGCAACAGTTGCAAAGGGGAAGAATTTAAAATATCCTATATACTATACTACATGCATGAAAAAATTACTGGTTATGGTTTAATCCTAGCTAGCAATTTAATGGCATTGCGATTTAATTGAGTTATGTGGTCGATATACATATAGTATATTTTGGAAGGACAGGATATGGATGGCGCATTTTGAAAAAGTAATAGACACTAAGGGTTATGTGATTTAACTTTGTGATATGGTACATGGTTGTTTTATATGGCACAAGCTAAGGAATATGGTGGTCGCGCTATTGGATTTTAATGTGGTGATGGTTTCGATACATGGTTTGATTAATGGTGGCATGTACTGATGAATTAATGAAATGTGGGTGGAGGCGATGTGCATTTACTGAACGTCACCTTTACTCCTTTCGTTAGATGCCACCCTAGTCGGGCTATTCTTCGACCTTGTTGTTGTGGTTATGCTCCAATTTCTTAGCAGGGATGAATTGCTCGACCAACTCGCGTTTTAAGGAATTCGATTATAGGTATGTATTTTTTTGTCCATTCATGAGTCTTCTCTGGTTATGAAATGATTACTGGCTTGGGTGTATTGGTTTGTGCTTTCCTGAAGTGTTGCAAATGTGTAAAAAATTGTGGTTTGCAACAATATTGAATTCATAGTCGTCATCCTGGGCATTAGCAGCCATAGGGGTTTTTTTGTGATCTTTGCTGGTTTAGTTGGAGGATTTTTGTTGGTCTTGGTTGGATGGTTTTCCTCACGTGTTTGCATCAATATGTCAAGTCTCTAGGATTTAATGAGTTTAACGGTTAGAGGCATTCTGCATCACTGTGTTGTACACTTGGGCATTGGTTGATTTCACCAGTAAGAGTCGCAAAATGAGCTTCCTGTTCTTACTTGGCCTGGTCTTCACCTCAATGTTGTGGTTGTTTGATCAAAGATCACGAGGGTTATACCCTGCATGCGTTAAATAACATTGTCAGGACGAATTAGAGCCTCACCTTCTATTATGCCCCCCTGTCATGGTTTTGTAACCTGTCCACGAATGAGTCATGGTTCTCTTTGTGTATGCATCGTTGGCCTCAAAGGTTTCACCACTACAAGGAGTTGGCTATGTTCTCCCTATGTTGGCTACGGAACAAACCCTTAGCCCTCCAGTTGATAGAGAAGATTGTCGGGCCTATCAAGTTTACTATGGGTGATTGTGGATTGAATGCATTGTCAATTAATTTGAATATAGACTCGCCCAGTTGGTCATATGACAATTGTGTTGGTTTGGCATCTAGTTATTGCCTTTGTCATAACAATGGTAAACCTTGCATTGTTATTTGCACAACTCAAATTACAAATTCGCTCTCCTTATGTTTAATAACTCAGTATTTTTTAATGGAGAGGGCCACTGCCCCAATTCGAATTGATGCATGGGTATGCATGGTTGGCACAACTTGTTAGGTCGATTTATTTTTACGACAGTGGTGAATTGGTTGCTTGATACACAATCACTGGTTTTTTTCACTAAGGATTATTTGGATGTTTAGATGCATTGGTTACAATTACTTGATGTTGCTCATGCATACCGTGTTGTTTGTGTGGTGTTTCTATGCAATGAAATAATGGTCATTGTAACCATTGGTTTCTTTTGGGGCTGAATGGTTATTGCAACCAGGAAGACCGTATGAACTACATCCATTGCATGCTTATGATTGTCTGATTGTATAAGACGAGTTATACACAACATAGTTGATTATAGTTTGACTAAATCGAAGCAATATTGTATTAGATTGATGGCTCAGCATGCTGGGGTGAGTTATTGTTGTGATTGTTTGTTTGGTTTTGTAAAATGGAGATGTTGCATCGTAGTGTTTTGGTGGTTGCGCACTGTGTATAGCATGGATAACTAAGGTATCACACTCAGGGATACCCACAAAGTTTTAAGCATGTTTTTGTTGCAACCCAATCATTTGTTGAGACATGCATGTTGTTGATACCTCGTCCTGTTGGATGGATTGTCCAGCTTTTAGAGTCACATTGAATTGGGCTTGTACAGTGACATAATTACACTTGCATGATTGAATTATTATGTGCATAGCTTATGTTGGAAGGGTGGTTGTTGTCTATCTATGAAATGTCAATTCAGATTTTGCAATTTAGTCTGGATTATTGGATTTACTGCCCCTATATATGTTTAACGAATGTCATTGCATTTGAATGACAATCCCGATTGCAGTGATAGTGTGACTTCATTGTCAATTTTGGAAACATGACTTCGAGCATATTTGTTTATTGAAGTAATGTATGGGCAGTGGTTGATTTTGATGGTTAACAGAGTGGGAATGGTCATTGTTTGAAAATTGTTATAAGAAGCAAAGTATGTAAATGAAAGGAAGAAAACCCCTTTAAAGATTGTGTGGAATGCATATTGTCTTGTCATGGCATTGTGTTGGATATTTGATTATGAACAATGAACTAGTTAAATACACAGTAATTGTTAATTGGTCACAATGATTGTTGGTTGGTGCATCTCTTTTCACAAAATGTTTTATGGATCACTTAATTAATTTCATGAACAATAATCATTCTTCTTCCCTTCCATTATATCATTTTCCACTAATTATAACTCCCATCACCTTCCCATATTCATTTTTTCACTCCCTGTTTTGAGATTGATTATAATCAAGAGAATTTTGATGTTAAAGTAGTTGAAAGTGGCAATGTCTTGTGTGGATTACGGTGATTTTTTATTGGTTTGATTTACAGTTGATTGTTGTTTTCATTGAGAATAAACCATGTTCCTTTCCCCCTCATTGTATCATGTTTCACTCAATACAGAACCCTCGCATATCCCAAAACCCTTTTCACCCCCTGCTCATTGATAAACAATAAAACGATTTGTATGGATTGGATTGCATGAGTCTGATACATTGCTGAGCCAAATCTATTTCATATTTTTACGAGTTGTCATGTATGGTTATTTAAAACACTATTTTCTAATCAATCACACATGAAAGAATGAGTTTTTTCAGTTGAGGTAGCCATGGCCGAGGAAACAAGGGTAGAGGTAATTGGAACCGAGGCCCAAGAAAGCCCAAGTTCTCCATACATTTTGATGTTGATTCACAAGATCGTGGCCAATTGTTTCAAGCAGGATTTTTCAATTGGATTGGGCAGGGAATAGTCCAACCTAGGCCTGAAAGGCCTCCTTTCCAAGTCCTGCAAGCCCCTGGTATCCATGTTCCCCCCTCATGTTTCATTGCAACCTGAGGTTCCTGAAAATGATGGATGGTAGGATATTGTCCACCCGACAGTCTCCCAACATCGTGGTTGGACCAACTTGTCCTTGCCTGCTCCTCCGCCTATTAACCCCATTTTCCAAGATGCTCCTGACTACTCACTAGTGCAATCCTCCCATGATAGCAAGAGATTAAAAACTGAGGCCCACCATGCCCTTGATAAAGGAAAATCCACTGCTGCCCCTTCCTCACCCTCCAATGGCTCAAAAATCCATGTCTTCTCGGATGCATTTGAGGGATGATTATTCCCACATGATCAATGAGATTAGGCCTAAAGGATCTGCACAACCAAAGGAATTTTTAGGAAAATCAAAAGGTGACAACGACAATCAAGGAAGGGTTGCATCGGAGAATGGGAAATATGGCTTTTGAGTTTTATTTTTATTTTTATCCATTGTTGATGACAGTTGACTTCAGGAAATTTTTGGATAGCATGTTTTATTTTGGATATATGAGTAATATTTTGAAAATAATTTCAAATTTTATGAGCTAAATTTTCCAAAAGTGAATGTGTTGATGGGAGACACAAGGAGGTGTGTGTCTCAATATATAGGAGAAGATTGTTTAGTTACTTGGATAGAGTGTAATCCCAAGATATCTGGAAACTCATTAATTTGCCAACCATTCAAACTCCAACTCATCCTTCTAGAAGATTCCTTCTAGAAGATTCCTTCTAGAAGGATCGAGAACTTATTCATTTTCTCCCTTTAGAAACATTTCCGCACCCTGACCATTAACACAGTGTGGAAAGTCCGCAGTCAGGCTGAATGCAGCATGCGGAAATTAAGTATTTCCGCAGGATAGTATATATGCAGCCTGCGTACTATTTCCAAAAATGTGATTTTGAGAAAATGATAAGTGTAACTTTCTTCATGAAAATGATCTTAATGAAGAGTTAGATCTTCCATCACCATGTCATTATCATGTCATCATCTCGATAACCAAAAATGTGGATAACAGAATGCCCCGCAAAGTCTGAGAGTGGAACCAGTGACAGTCGATAGACTTTGTAAGCTGCATGTGTGTGTCAAGAACCAAAAGCACATCTACTCGGAGACCTGCAAACATCCAAGCATCAGCAGAGTACCATATATATATCAATTCTGAAGTAGGCATTCCCATACTCAGATCATAGACTGATGACATCATAAAAAAAAGTCATGGCCACCAATCATACACTGTGGATCCATGCAGTCATGTCGATCATAGCACAGCCACCGGAATACACTGTGGATCTGTGCGACAAATTTTCAATCAAGACGACATAGCCACGAAACATACAC